>OMNM01065955.1:35135-61208 GCA_900302745.1 Parablennius parvicornis | reverse complement strand
GGGCTCCCAAAAAAAAAAAAAAAAAAAAAAAAAAAAAAAAAAAAAAAAAAAAAAAAAAAAAAAAAATCCCTATTTTTCCTTAAATGTTCAATCACAAAGTGTGAAAGCAGTTGATTTACCTTTGTGATATTGTATGTAACGTATGCACTATGCTTCTCAGATAGTACCGGCTGTGCCTTGTTGTCCTGTTTTATTGCTTTAATTCCTTTAAATGAAGACGAGATTTCAAATCAATGGAAACCTTTGTAACTCTTGGTATGTTCTTTTTTTTTTATACTGGACTTGGTATACAGTTTGTATTCTGTATATTTTTTTGTATTGTGAGGAATGTCTTTGTCATTTTCAATAAACAAAGCATTGAATGCTTAAACTGGGCTTTTCTAATTCAGTGGCTCACACACTTGATCAAAAATATAAATTAATCATCTGAGTATCAACCTACTTTGAACATTTTAAATGTTTAAAATTGTCTGAAACTTATTACCAAAGTCATGCAGATTTACTGACACTGCCCACAAAGACTGAAGGATATGGAACTTTGGTGTTGAAATTTCTAGATGAACCTAAGATGCACTTTAACTTTTACATGTGAACTTAATATGACCTTCTGTAAACACACACGTCCAGCTGTTCAAGGTTTCTCTATTTTTGCAAAAACTTTCCAGCAGGTGTTTGCTCAATAAATGGATCACCAAGAATTGGTATTCAAACAGTCTTCCTCATCATGCTGTTCACATTTTGACATGAGAAAAAAAGACAACTTCTGACAACTGATCAACAGCACCTTGACATTGGAGGCTTCAAACAGGAAGTTCTCAGAGAAAAGAGTCCACCGAGCTCAGAGTGTCGTCAGCAGGTTGAACAGAGATACAGAGAAACTGGAAGAGTCACGGAAAGGCAGAGAAGCGGACGTCCTCTGGCCACATCCCACACTGATGACCGCTTCATGGTGAACACCGTCCTGCAGAATGATCACCAATGTCACGCAACTCCAGGCACGTTTAAAGGAAGTGAGAAACACCAAATGTCAAGTCAGACAGTTGGAAACGTCTGCTCGCTTGACCATCAGCAAGAGTACGTGATGGGAATCAGAGTATGATGGCAGCCAATGATGTTAGAGAAGCCAAGGAGAGCATCAGCCACTGTTGTCAGCAGACCAGTCTTGGTGGTGGTGTTACAGTGTGAACAGATACATCTAGTCAATGAAGAACTGCCCTACACTGTGAATAAACAATGACAAGCCCATACTACCTGGATGACGTCATTAATCCAGTCACTGCGCCCCTGCATGAACAACAAAAGACTCATTTCATCTTCAGGGACGATAATGTTCCAGCTCATCGAGGTCACATCATCAGTGAACGGCTGCTGGAGACTCGGTTACCCCAAACGTAGTGACCTGCACTTTCTCCAGACCTGAATCCATGGAAAACCTAAGAAATCAGTGGAGTTGCTGTGTGGAGACTCGTAAGTCTGTAACGCAGAACCTCAATGAGCTGAGGCTCGTCCTTCAAGAAGAGTAGGATGCAAAGTCTCAGCAGACAATAAGTCGACATGTGAACAGCAGGAGACGTCGTGGTCGAGCTGTAATTGATGCTAGTTATTGAGACGGTGACATTGTTTGTTGTGGTATACCCAACACTGTTGTTGACTTTTGCCTCAATAAACACAAATCAATGTTACGTTTTACATAAAATTTCCCCCAAAATCTAAATCTCCCAAACTTTTTGTGAGTAGTTTATATCACAGACAACTCTTGTCTTTTTACCTGTTGTATGGTGGATTTTGAATCCACCCCTCAGTTGTGACAGCAGAAATAAAGCCTAACATTCTTCTAAGTGTCAGAAATTCAATAGCAGTTGTCTCGTGGCAACCCGGCCGCTGAAAATACGGAATCACGGATTCCAATGGAGGTAAAACTCCGGGCCATATCCACATTCTCCTTATCATCCTCTCATCCCTAATGGCCTGGAAAGCGTAACTGAATGACATTTGTATTCTTCATATTGACATTGTAGCAGCTTTCACCTGCAATTGAATTGAGGTCGACATCTTGCAGTGAAATGTCTACAACATGTTGTGCAGTGTAGCATGTCTTGAACCTATGAGATTGCTTTAATTGCACTGTCTCGAAACTCGCTGTGTGCAGCATCTCAAAAGCATGATCCAAAAAAGTCGTTCTTATGTGGAAAAGTTTGAATTTTCAATCCAAGGGTGAGAAAGAAAAAAGCAACAGACGGAATTTGTGCATTTATTTAAAAAGACACGTTCTCCTTTCAGACTTCTCTCAAGTTCATCAAAGCAGGAGTGAGAACAAACACCCCCGACGCGGTCTCATCTTTTGGAGGCGCGTTATCTGATTCAGGTCCGTGTCAGTGTAGAGCTACAGCTTCACACACACTTCCCTCGCTCGCTCTGTAATTAACTGTCAAGGCCGATCTGGAGGAAAGGTCCCATGTCACAGTGTCGGGGTGGTTCATTAAGAACTGCAAAGGTGTTTCAGGAGAACAAAGAGCAATTCACGCGCTGACAACCACAACGTGCAGGAACAACTCATCTGATTAACTTCAATTTACTAAAATCCTGAAGATAGACCTGGTTTTTTTTTTGGAGGGAGGTATGTGAATACTCTCAGTGGGCAGATGAATAACAAGCCCTATCACTTGCTTTACTTTGTGATAGAATGGCAGTCCATCAGGAGAGACGAGGGGAAATCAAACAGGATGGCTGATATTTCTTTCTTTTTCTATGTGACTCAGGCAAATGAAGCTTCATAGTTTGATGCAATCTGTAATATTATTTTTGACGTATCCGTCACTGATATCACTTAATTACACAGCTGTGGGCATGAGATGGTATCGCCTCGTTTTTGTTGTGCCTGCCTTTCAAACATTATCTCATTGAGCATCAGTATGGTAGGATATTATTCAAAGAGAAGGCCAAATATTTAATATTTCTGCTCGGCGCACACATTTTCACCATTTCCATTGATACTCCTCATTTTCAACAACTCCATTCTTTTTTTTGATTCCCATCTGGTGCGTTCAAAGTGTGTGTTTACTATTTAATTCATCTGACTCTCTTCACTCGTCATGCTCTTTTCTCCTCGGTCCCACTTTTCTCGGTGTGTTCCAGCACCTCAGTAATGAGAAAGTGTGTGCGTGCGTGGATGTGTGTCTATGAGCCCTTAATAGCGGCAGGCATCTATGGAGGCACCGTCTCATCCCCGCACGCCTGATTGCAGGCTGGTGTGACACAGTGAGACGGGACGGCTCAGTCCCAGCCCTCATGACCCCACCCCGGAGACCGGCGTCAGCCAATCAACACTCTCATCAACTGCTGAGGAGACAATCAGAGGTGGGTAAACATAAAGAGGCAGAGGGAAAAGGGCAGTAGGAGGTTGGAAAAATTAGGTATTTCAGGGAGAGCAGGAATAGAGAGGAAATCAAGAAATGGAAAGAAAGAAATGAGAGAGTGGGGGAAAATGTTATTTAGCCAGAGAGATTGTTGTTCAAATATGAATCTAACTCGGGGGTCAATTGAAAATCAAAGAGGATAATCCAAATGGGGAACTGAAAATGCTTGCCTGTGAAATGTCATCTAATGCAAGCAGATGTCTTTGCACTTTTCGGAAAATGCAACCAATCTCATCTTCATTTTAACGTCCTCATCACGATCATCATACTGCAGCCAACCAAAACAGATTTCCTCTCCTCCTCCATGGCAACACAAAGTAATCAACTCCATATCTTCCAACCTTCCTGCCCATCCACCCACTCCTCCCACCTGGCACCGTCATGTAAACACACACACACACACTTACACCCCTTCCCCCTGCCTGGTAACCCCTCAGACTGGTCTCTACCATGGCAACCCTCAGTAATATAATTTATATCTAATGATGCCCACCCTTCAAACTAGGCCACTCACAAAAATACGATTCAACATAAAATGAGAAAATGGGCAGGTGCATCATAGAGATACATCCAGTCTCACATGACTGGATTGTTCACATTTTATTACTGTCAATAAGCTTGTTTCTTAAATTTACACACTGTTTGTTACACTTAATATAAAGTATATTTTAGCAATTTAATGAACAAAAAGCAATGACCAGGTGCATGGATGAAAACAATCCCTGTGGATTCAGCTGTTGATGTGGTACTACACTAAACAAATGTTTTGCCAGATGTTTTAGCCCTCCTGCTGTGCCAACACTGAACACAGTGAATCATGTGTACAAGTGCCCATTTTTAATGTACGACTACAGGCTCTAAATACAGCTCTGGAGTGAAACTTCATTATAAATTATGGTTGTGCGATTTGTTAGAGTTTTACAACTGGCACGGTCAAGCCAACTACCGGAGATGTGTTTGAACAGGTGTGTGCACTGAAACGTGCACGAAGCAGCTGACTGAGGTTACCCCAAAGTGCTTCTGCATTACCGCATAAAGGTAGCCTGGGAGCTACTCTCCTTCAATTAAACAAAATAAATCACCTTTAGATCTTCACTGGGCAGGAAGTTAAACAGCTGACACCATTTACACACACACACACACACGCACACGCCATCAAAGTTTACCATCAGGTGTGTTATACTTAATATGCACACGATGATCAACTCTCCCAGTTTATATTTGCACATTTGCATAGTGGGTTAGGCTTTACCTCATCACCACATACCTTTATCACCTCATAAGCACATTCTTTAAAAGGGAAGGACCACTAAGTCTTTAAAGCAAAAAAAACACAAATTGTAGCCAAACCAACTAATAAAGCACTTGTACAATACGCCTCCAATTACCAATAAAGCAGCTATCATATCAAATATAAGCCCAATTTAGTCATAACATTAGCTGTCTTTCCAAGTCAATCTTGAAGTACAATGCAGATTATATGACACACCAGCCATAGCTCAGCTTTATAAGTGGATCATCTTCCTATCTGAAGGTTGGTGTTTCAGTTCCTTTCTCCCTATGTAAATGTGTCATAGTGTCCTTTTGTAAGACATTAAAGAACAAGTTATTCTCAGTGGTGTGCATGCACGAGGTGTGTGAATGGTTTGTCACATTAATTCATTCAATTAAGTACTTTAAGTCTGCCACACTGGAAAACAATGCTACTTATGTGAGTAATAAATTGAACACAGGTATTTATCTCACTCTCCTTTGCAATGGTATCCTCGTTATTGGCCTTCACCACATCGTTATACCACTCACACAATGTCCTTTGTGAAGAACTATTTTTTCACCAAAGGCTCCAACCAAGTATGAGCGAAGCTTAAATGAAATGCGATGTTTTCTGATGTCACTTCTGTCGGTGCAGGGTGAGAACGATGACTGTATCCTCAAATGTAACAAGGTCTGTTGAAGTGATGGGCCAGCTCTGTCTGTTAACTATCTCAGGTTAAGCCCCAGACTCCCGATAACATTGTTGATTGAAGGCCAGTTTGCATTAAATAGAACAATGTGACATCTCGGGAATGAAGTGACAGAGTATGTGCATCTGTAATCAAGCTGGGGAAAATTGTATCATCTTAAAATGGGCAAGGTGAAACTGAATGGTCCTCTTTTTTTTTTTTTTTTTCCTCTTGCAAAAGCCGGAGATGAAAGGGGGCTGACAGAATCGTTCTTTACATTGATTTCAGAGGACGTGGAAAAGGAATGGCTTCCATCAGTGGTACTAAGGGCGAACAAAGACTTTTCAGCTGCTGTGCCTATGACCAGAGATAAATGTTTGACTGAAGGCTATTCTCCCAGCTGTGGGATCCTAATGATGTGCAGCCGTCACACTCTCATATCTCTTGTGGTACATGAGGCCCTGTGACATACTCGAAGCTCTGGTCTATCGGTCAGAGCAACGCCCTATGTTGTGCGCACGCCATTTCTCTGCAGGTCACAAATATGGCAACCCTCAAAAAAATGAAAGGAGGATAAAAACCCATTTTTGTTTTGGGTTTTTGTTTTTTTTCCAACTGCCTCCAAACCACGCATTGATCATTAAAACAGCTCAGACTCAGATGATGGAAGATTGTTATGGCCTCAGACTGGATGAGCTACTAACAACATTAATACTGCAATTTATCGAACCAAAGAGGATTAATTATGTTTATCTTTTAATCCCTGAAAGAAGCTGCATGCATGCCCCTAAAAAAAAGCAGGCTCAATACTCAGGGGTTTCCAGTTCCGTCAATAACAAGGGTCAACCCTCTCTCAAACAACTTACAGTTAAAAAAAAAAAAAAAATTAAAAATAGGAAAAAAAATGTCATGGCTTTCCAACGATGGACACCCTTGTTCCCCCTTCGCTACATAAATGAGCAGCAAGCCGCTGCTGCCAAGCTAACTAGTGGCAGAGTGAACCTCCATTAGACTCGCAATTACTGCCACTCCCATTAGAAAGGAGGAAAAAAACAGTCTCTGACACAGCCAGAGGAATCTAATGAAACACAAATATGAGCTTTAACATTAACCTTTGGCCACAGTATCCTTATTAGCGCTGCATGTTTTCACCCTCTTCCCTCTTTCCCTGCATAATATCACTTGAGCCTACCAAACGATGCCAGTCATTAAAAACACATCCATCTCAATTAGACAGTGCAATAAGGCTTTCCCACGTGAGGAATTTTGCATGTCTACGTCTCTATTCAGACTTATGACAAAACCTGGCACAGTGAGGTAATGATCCACAGACTCCACAGATGGCAAATGGGCACACGTAGCCTAATTAAAAAGAATTCCCCAAAAATATTAATATTATTTTGCATTATTTTACCCTCATTCAGCTACATATGAACAACAGCATCAAAACAGCACGAATACCACACATTACTGACTCTGGAGCAGTGCAAGTCTCGATTCCTTGCATTGGCGGATTAGAAAACAGTACCATTGTGGCACTCTCCCATCAGTGTGCACATGCAATACTGGTTGCAAACTTTACAGCAACTTCCTGTCGTATCAAGGTTAACTCCAGTCTGTGCCCAACTTCTCTCTCTGGCTACCCGCTCCCATTGATTTTGATTAGCCACCATCCCCACAGTTGGCTACAGGGGACCATTGGTGATGACAGCCCCTCAGATGTCTTCATGTCAGCGGCGGCGCCATCCGTCAGCCTGCAGTCCTGTGTAAAAGTGGCTGACATGCCACCTCTGCGTCTGATGGATGGAGCCTGTCTCTGTGCTGCCAACCTCTTTTATCTGCCGAGGCAAGCCAATCCCTCTGGATCCCCCTATAATCAGTTGGACCTCTTCTGATCCTCAACAAGAGCCCCAACCCCACATCTATTCATGCTTAATGTCAGATAAGAAATTGTTTGTGCAATATATAGCCTGTGTGTGTGCGGCTCTTTTGAAAAATCGCAGCCCTCCTATCAAGCTCACTGTGTTTTTCTCTCATTTTTTCCAGAATAGATAGCATTTTGATTGATTTGATTGCTTATTTAACCTTGATAGAGACAGGCCAGATATATGAAGTAGGAAATGACTAAAAATAGACTTGCTACTGCTTGCGACCAGTATGACATAGTACCGTTAAAAGGAGGTGGGGGAAGGTGTGGGAGATATGAAATCATTGATGTTTTTGAGTCCAAATCCTCTTGAGGGGCAATATGACCTCAAAACACTCATGCAGAGTGAAAGATTATGAGAAAAATGCATTGTGCTTAACATATTTTACCCATTACTAAGGTGCATTTATGCACACCAAGGTGCTGCCTCTCCTGCTGTGTTTCTGATTACCTTTTCTTGATTTCCCTGTGATAAAATAGTGTGGCCATACATCTAAGAATGGAGAGAAAAGCATGCATCTTCCTGCAGGATCTTATCTAATTTTATATCCAGCAGGTCGCTGCTGCTTAGTCTGGACTGATCTAATCCTCCAGCACTGTAAACACCAGGGTGCTGCTGCTGACAGCAAGGTAAATATGCCACAACTGTCACTGGTGGAACTGGAATTGGCCACTTATAAATCAAGTGGGACGAGAGCATTCACAGGAGCCTTACAATCTGTACCACTTTCTTTTTCTTCCATTATCATTGATATTGTATTATAGTATGTTGGTCCCGTCCAAGACTGCTAATCTCATGGTCAAACACTTCGATGGAAGAAACAGAAAAAACTACCAGATGAATTGGTGTTCCTTTTCTAAGTGACTACAATTTTTTGTGCCATCAGTCCTACAGTTTGAGTTTCATATAAGTGATCTGCTTTGGAATTCAATGGAAACGTGTCCCCTTCGGGATTAATTGTATAAACTCTTCTTTTTTTTTCCATCAAAGTTTGTCACACTGAGTCTGATTGTGTGTGTGTACATTTTAACAGTCTTCGGTTGAATTGTTGATACCTGTTACATTCGATCAAAAATCCTTAAAAGTTGTGCCACATTTATTATAGTTAGTCATTTCTGTATTTTGTTATTATGTACAATATTTTATGTTGTTTATTTATTTGTTGGTGTTTTCACTATCCATGAAGAAAAACTTTGAATATCAAAATTGACTAGCTGAGACCCCGGGAAATATTTCTGGATAAGTGGGCAGAAAAAAATAAAATCATAATTTTTGAGGGCGTTATTTCAAAATTTGATCTGTTTCCCATACTTTAGTTGTCATAAAATCATGAATAATAATCCCATTTACACAATTAAAACAGCAAAATGGACCTCAACCCGTATCGTGATAAGTGCCGAGTGTCAATTGATCATAAAACAAGATTTTAAAGTCTCAATACATTGTTAGTGATGATGTGACTCCCCAGCAATGTGGGGGAACAATGGGCTTGCTGCCACCTGGTGGAGTCACATGATGTGACAACTGGAAAATGGAACAATGGAAATCTGCTTTTCTGATGCGAAATATATTCTGTACAAACCTCTGACCCGTGCAAGGATGCTCTCCTCCCAAATAGAAAGCCAACGGTGGATCATACTACCCCGTGCCTCCCTTTCCCTGGAGCGCAAACCGTGACAAAGACAATTCTGTAATGGCCGTTACCGTATTACTGTATAGATACTATCACAACTTAGGGAAATTAGATACAGCTACATATATAATTGCTAGAGATGGGTACCTGTTAGAGAAATCTTGTTTCATCTCATAAAGAATGAATGTGTATTTTGCAGTCTGTGTCATCACTGTTGTGCCTCTGTGTTGCTTTTGGTGGCCTTCAACGCAGACTCAAAACAATTCAATCTTTAAAGAAGACACTGTCTGTCGTTATAGCTAGATAAAGTCCTGAACTATCGTGCAAAGGTTGAACTGTGATTTTGTCTCTTTTTGCACGAATAAGTTAACAAAAGTTGTCTTAAATTTTAATCGTTCTCAGTCTGATTCCTCTGTATTCTGTCTCACTGAGGTTTTTTTACTAGTAAATTCTTCTGACAGTACATTTCACGTTTGAACCAATATGGTACCTGAGATGGATTATGATACTCGACTGTACCAATTTTTGGTACTTTTGTGTGTTGTAATAAGTTGTCATTTTGTTTTATTACTAAAATCTCAAAATGTTTTAATTTAACATACTTATTTGTCAATATAAAAACTTTAACAAATGTATCAAAACAACATTCAACTGTTTGTATTGTAACATTGCAGTTGTTTCACAAATTTCTTCGACATCAAAGCCCTTCACTACAACTAAGCGGTGTTTTTTTTTTTTTTTGTTTCTAATGCGTGATTAAAATCTAGCTACTGGAATCTTTACATGTGCGCGATGCAGTGTTCAAGTTCGGCTCGCAAATTCTCCTGCTGTTCCAATTCTTGCACTCACAAGGATACGTTTAGGTACCGAAACATGATACAGTTTGATTTTACATCAATTGGTACTTGGTAGTAACGACGGAATTTGGTTAGTACCTATTAAAAGTACCAAATTCAGTACCTATCTCTAATAATTGCAAGTGTCAACATCATGTCAATCAGAGCTCTTTGTATATTTGGGTTTTTAAGACAATTATTGATAAAAAATTTAATCAATTAACCACTTTTAATGATGAAGACGAAATACGTGTTGAACTACTAACACAAAAAGGCAAAATCTGTGTTTTGTAGATTATCTCTTTCTTTTATCCACACATCTTGGCAACAAATCTTAAGCCTGTGAAAAACCTGTGAACCTCTCCTTTAAATGGTGCCAGGTTTGTAATTAACATTCCTTCGTGGAACAAGCAATATAGGTTACACTCATAGAAATTTTGCCAAATTTTCTTTGCCAACGCGGAACAGCTTCTCTTTGCTGTTGCCTCTTGTTTTGACTTTCCAGTGACGTTGACCGACACAATCACACTGACAAACTTGTAGCAAATGCGATTGAAGAGTGTGTTACCATCCCAAAGTAACGTGTAACTAAAGTACAATTCTTCATACATGCTGCAGAGGCTTGTTCTCATTTAATGAATAAATTGGTAAATTTCAATTCATTCATGCCATTATTTATTCATATGATCCGGACAGGACTCAACAGCAAAGAAAAGCTGTTCAGCAACAGCAGAAAAATAATGTTGAGACATTCTTCACACATACTCAGCTTGGCTGCTCATCCCATAAATGTATTATTGACAACACATATGTTTCTCCCTAATGTAAATTAATAAGACTTTATAACTGGTATAACGATTATTGAGATGTGTTTTTAAGGCAAATAAAATCAAGCAAAGGTTCCTAAATTTAAACTGAGAGTTGTTATTGAGATGTCTTCTTTCAATAACGTTGTTTAGTAAAAATGTAAATATACATCTCTGAACCTGAACTTCTGACGACCTGCGACACCAATGCACAGTGACGGGTCACTTCATCTACCAGTCACATGTAGATATAGTCAAGCAGAGGAGCAGAAGTTCAACTAAGCATTAAACTGGGAGACTTAGATGACTTTGAAAATGTCATGGTAATTGGAGCTAAAAAGTAATTTTTTGAGGTTTTGCAGAAACAGCTGAGCAACTGCGACGTCCATGAACAGCATTCCTAGGGTTCAGATAGAATGGACCAAAAAACAGAGAAGTAGTTCAACTGTTGATGCTAGAAGTCAGAATACAGTGTCCAGATTTGTTTGAGATGATACAAAGGCAAAAGTCACTAAAGTAACCACTTGTTACAACAAAGGTATGCAGGAGAAGATCTTTGTGGACAACAAGTTGAACCTTTTTGCATCCGTCTTGCAGAAAACCAGATGATGTTCCACTCCTGTCAGATTGTTGGATCAGAATTTGTCATAAACAACATGCAAGCTTGGATCCATTCTGACTTGTTTAGCCAGTTCAGCCGGCTGTTGGTAGTGTAATAGTGTAGGGAACGTTTCCTTGGTACACTTTGGGCCCTTTACGATCGACTGATCATTGTTCAAACACCACAGGTTCCACAGCGCCACAGTGTGCCCATCTTCTCATGGCTACTTCCAGAAGGAAAACACACAGTGTCAGAAACCTGACAATGGGCTCACTGGTCTCATAAATTCCTCCACAGTCACAAGATTTCACACCAAAAAGGCACCTTAGGGATCTAGTGAAAGAAGAGTCACATCATGGATGTTACTGACAAATCTAGCTGAAAGTAAATTTAAAAAGCATAGTTATCTTGTTTCAATAACCCAGTTTAACAGAATCTGAAAGACACATTTCAAACTTGTCAAACAAAGTCAATGCATGATGTTGAACCTTGTTAACCTGGAAATCCAACCTTATTCATCAGAAACGCACCAAACACTTAGAAAGGTGAAAATGTTAAGCTTTAAAAGAGTATTGCACAGTGTACTAGCGTTGTTATCAAGTCTCTAACTAGCTCTGGTTTGGAGAACATTGACTTACATCCTGAAAGCTACAGAAGTGAAAATTTACACCCTTGAAGGACAGGCACAGAATACATATCATTAGCTACAGTGTACCCATGAAAATCAATGTCCCTGGACTATCTGCAGACATGTCGCTTCCAGCTAGAGTATCTCGGTCCACTCGTGGCACCATCTAAAATGTCGAGGGGAAGAGCTGGAATGACAGCGAGTTTGACAGTTCTGTGGGAATATGAGCACTTCTCAGAAAACGCTCTAATTTATCCCCTTGATAGCTGTTGAACTTCTAATGACTCTTCGTCAGCACAAGCTCCGAGCCCACCGTGGTGGCGAGATCGAGCCCGTGGTTTTCTGTAGTCTAATAAAATCTTAGTGAGCAAAAACGTCTTTCATAAAATGTGTCGGTTCAACAGCTTTATCATCCTGGCTGTAACAAATGTCAAACCGGAGAGTTTCATTGGCACTCTGTGAAAGTCTCTCGTAAAACGGCCAATAAAACTTTACATGGTCCATGAAATCATCTATTTGTTACCAATGTAGTTACACTAGTTAAACGTGTGTTGATTTCTTCAACCCCTTGAGAGTGGCAGAGCTGTGCACACTCGTTTCTAGTATTCCACATCTCTATATTTCAGAAAAGCCCTTTACTCTCAGTTGATCAGCAGATAAACACTACGACCTCTTCCAGGAGGACGCGTCTCCGTGATGACACAAACATTAGTCATCCGGAGGTTTTCAGGAAGAGGGTCAAGCTTGTTAGACGAGCTCAAAGCTTATTAAAAAGACAAGAACCCTCTTCTTTTTTTTTTTTTTTCCCAACTGAGTTTGCTCTCCCTTTGCCCTTTTTGGGATTACTAAAAGGACACGTTAATTAGCACTGCAACAGTTAAGACAGCTGTTAACCTGGGCAATCTCAGGAAGCAGGCTTCATGACATGAAAAATAAAAACCCACATCGGCACAGCCAGGACAATAGATCATAGGAGGCATCAATAAATAATTACATTTAAATGTCTCTTAATGAGTGGAGTTTGCTGACTGGGCCGATGTTTATGGCCTCTGATGAAAATGCACGCACAAGGCATCCATAATACAGAACGTCATAAAAGACTGGCCTCTTAATGGCTCTCAGTGCTCTGACTGCCATGATAACAGCATCCTCAATTACACACTGACCACATGCTACAACTAGATATGCAAACACACTGATATTTCCTTTGAAATGTTCGCTGCCTCAGCACGGCAGCTTTGCATTTATTAGTTATTATAATTATGCATTTTATAGGGTTGGGATTTTGGGAAATAATTTTATTGAGTGTTTTAATTAGAAAATATAATTAAAAAGTACAAGGGTTGCCACACCCGAAAGCGCCGCTAAACATATCTTGATTGCATTGCAGCTTATGTTAAATTGTTTGTCCAAATTTTGAGATTTTCACCCTGAAGTTTTAATCCAATGCTGCAACCACCTTTTTGTATTGTGGTGTTGGAAAGCTTGATTGAAAGATTTGCAGATTACAGAAAGTAGTTTCAGTGAAAGCTATTAACAGTAAAGTCTGTGGTTCACCAAAGTAAACAGGACACGAGCAACAGGCAAAAGACGCTGCTGAACGTTTTGGAAATGTCTTTATGTATTTATTTATTTATTTATTTTGTTAAATTACCTATAGTAATTTGCCCCAGATGAAAAAAAACGACTGTTCTCAAAAAAACAAAGATGTGCAAGGCGAAGGTGATGACCTTTCACATCATACTATTTCTCTGAACAAATAAAAAATCATGCCCAGAACATGTTGGCACATGTCAAATAACTTAAGTTAGTGTGTACGTGTGTTTGCACGCGCGTGTGTGTGTGTGTGTGCACGCGTGAAAAATACATCACTCCTTGTGAATCTCGACAGGACTGACAGACGTAAAGTCAAGTGTATGACTGAGGAAACAAAGAACGTTTAATCCACACATGTTTGACATGAAGACTGTGTCTGCGACGCTCCTCGAGGTGCACTGGCCTCTTATCTACATGGCACCTTCTTAATTATTCATCAGTGTGTGTCTGTGTGTGTGTTTATGTCTGGGGCACAAAGGCCTGCGAGGTGTTTGAGAAATGATGAGCACAGTAAGACACATGAAACAGGTGCAGCAGAGGCGCAGCACAGCAGGTGACCACACGCAGACACACTGAAGGGAAAATACAAACACATGTCACCGATAGCTGAGTGTTACATGACATATGTATGAGGGGCCATCAGGGGCATTGTTCAGATTCGGCGTGCAAATAAACACCTGAAACAAAGCGCTGTGCCAAATAATACTGAAATTTTCACAGTTAACAACAGGAAATTCAGTCACTAATTGAAAGAGAAATAAAATTATTTCATTCATACAGCTGCAAAGCTCCCGTGTCATTTTTTGATTTGATTTCAAATCAAATGAAGTGTTGTTTTTGTGCTGCATAGCTTCATAAAAGCTCTTAAAAAATGGATAAATAATATATCATATCCGACAATGACCCCAGTCCAAAACAAACTGTTTATAAAACTGTCACTCCAGTGTAGTTGAATAACAAAAAGAACAAATGTCTCTTTAAACAATTGTCTGAATTAATATTGATATAAAATGAATTTCATAATTCAACATTTAATTTTATACAAGAAAGAACATCGAAGCAAACCATCAATCTCAATCTGTAATTTAATTTATTGTATGGATTTTATGTTCTGGGGATCGAATAATCAATCAAAATTGATCTGTTGATATTTGAATGTAAGTAGAAATCCACATGACCTTGTCTGAAATATGCTGGAATTCAGCATCTATGAAAGACTTACTAGTAAAATCTTACAACTCGTAAAGTCTGCTTCGTTTGAGCATGTGTTAATGAAAGCTAATCCAGATCAAACACGTGAACTCTGATCCACCTGAAAACGTGAGTCTCGGTTCACTTGCAAAGCCACTGAGTTCCAGATCGGCCAATGTGAATGTGTCCGGGACTATTGGCGGACTTTCCAGCTGATGGAGCGAAAGGATGTGATACAGACCGTGGTGCATTTTGGGTAGTAAAAAAACAAAGCTAATAGTGCAAATGTCAAAAAGTAGACGAAGAAAAAGTTTGAAATGATCTTGTGGGCAGACATGGAGTAGTGAGGAAGACGTAGTGAGGAAGGCGCTTATTGATATTTGGTCTGAAGACTATATATCACTGTTGATTGTGGCGACCCATTAGCCACGAGCTAATTAGCCCTTTTCGCTGCTAAAGGGGTGGGATTTCCACTTTTGATCCACACCAATCAATGAACGGTGTTTCTCTTGGGTCAGTGTTTGTTTGGGTAATAGCGCCCCAAAACAAGCAGCTGTTGTAAATGCATGACATTGTCCAGGCAGTTTGATCAACTTTCAAAGGTACAGTGTGAAAGCAAACCAAACCAAATGAAGGTGTGAAAATTGTCAGGCCCCAATCCCAATCGAACCAAGTCCCAGACTATCCTGGTGTAGCAGCACCTTTGTTGAGGTATACACAGGTCTGGTTTGACGGACTTCTTTGTGGCTTACGTATTGTGAACTATACGCATCAATACATGAATTATCTTCTGAGCTAATCTGGCACCCTAGCACAATATTCAAGTTGTGTATATAAGAACAATTCACTAGTGTGCTATTTCTATGGTATATGTCAAAGCTTTCTCAAGTCTATATGACAGTTGAGAAGTTTTTGTAATGTGCGTTTCATTTGTGTACAAGAAAAAAGCTTTCTGATTGTGTGGTATGAAAATGAGGATTTCTTTGTGGATTTGCATGACGGTTTGGATTATTGCCCCCGACAGCCCCTCAAACACATCACAGTGTTTGACTTTGTGAGGAAGGGAGAAGACAATGGGACGACTGCCGAGGCAGATTTTTGAACTGTTATTGTGGGACGCACACAAAGAAACACACAGATTTGCATGACTACCTGTAGAACAATGTGCGGTCTGCTCTTGTAGACAAGCAGCGTACTGTCTGCACGCACATGCACACACTTCCAAAATCATGGAAATGTATCACAATAAATGATGAATGTGTGCGGTGGAACGACACCATTACCAAAGCACTACTAGGCTGGAAATCAGGGAGGTACAGAGTTGTGTTCTGGTGAAGACTCACAGTGAGAAAGACAACACAAAGTCTCCAAACAAATACTGCAAAGTCTGCAAAGACTACAAAGTCTCCAAACATAAAAACTTGTCAGAGTAACCCTAGAAAAAGATTGAATAAAAGACATTCTCATGATCAAGCATTGATTGATTATGTTAGACAATACAGCCATTAGGTAATGGCTGTTGAGGTAACAACAGCTGTTGAGGTAACAAAATGCACAATTTTTCAGTCTTTTTAAGTTACTCTACCATATTCCACACAGGAAAAATGCAAAATGGAGGACATAGTTTTAGTTGTTGATGTACATCTCTAATACGTTGTCAATACCTTCCTGAAGGAGATTTGTCATTACACTCATACAAACACGCATTTCCACCATTTGACTTTCACGGATTATCCTCCGGTTTGTTGACATCTTAGCATCATGGAAACCCCTGAACATTCCAAAGGTTTCGTGTCACAGGATCCTGTTTGTACACTCAATCTCGTGAGATCTCGATTTGCAAATAGAAAATTCATAAACGATCATTTTCACAACATTTAAAACTATTTTTATTTCTGTTTTTCCTTTATTTCTCTGTAAAACACTGTGACTTGCTCTGTGTTTGAATGGTGCTGTATGAATACATTTACCTTGCCTTTCCTTAATGCTCAAATACTCTTTCTATGAGATAGTTTAGCTTTTTTTTGGGCTGAATCGGTCAAATGTTGATATTTTGCTGGAGCTGCCGCAACGCCACCTCCCATATCCTACAAACTCGTGTGTGACCGATTTGAAGAACAGCGAGTTCGAAATTTGTGGAAATTAGTCGTAGTGGTCTTGTTTTGGTGTATTGGTTTATTCTCTGTGCAGAAGTGATATCTTTTATGGGAAGTATATCTGGAAAATATACTTTGAGAATATGTAACCTTGAGTCTAAGAGTAAAAATCAGAGTTTTTTTTTTTTCCTTCACTAGACTTTGGCCAGGTTTACACAACGTTTTCAAGTGAAAACAAAAAACTTTTATTACACTTTGGGTGTCCATTTGCACATGATTTTATAGTTGAGTCACCAATAGCAATATAACCGTCGTCTGTCCGTAACAATGTCTGTGTACTCCATTATTTATATTCATAGCATATTGCTCTCTGTGCGCATGTGTGTGGCTTCATTACAAAAACAGACAGCATCAAGACGTGCCAGCATGCTAAGTACACCGTTTTTAGAGTTTGACATCTTCCGTGTAAACTGACAGTTTTTTAAAAGGTTGCCGAGTAAGTAGAAACACCATGTAAACGGGGCCTTATCCCATTGCTGCACCCGTTTGAAGCTCTCTGGCTCCCCCCAGGGGGCCCACCCCACACTTTGAGAACCACAACAGATACGTATAAAGATATTACCGGACACTTTGGTCATCTTTCACAGGTTGTGAACAATATCGCACAACGGCTAAAACGGGCCAACCAGGGGGACTAATCTAGTATTATCTTGCAAATACTGACAGACATTAGCTGCATTTCATAAAGAAATATCCACGACTCCTATTCCGCCCTTCGGGGGACGAATTGAGACAAGAGCATCTGCCGAAACACAACACATGGCAGCAATGACACCACTAGTATATGACGTCACTGCTGTATTACTTAACACCTGGAAGAAGGAAGCACTCACACTGAGCAGCTCATCACCAGTTCATCACCAAAACACACAGACTGACATTGATTACACCCACAAATTGTATAATATGTACAATAACTTCAAATACAATCATCTTTACAGAAAATTCACGACATCAATTACAAACATCAAAGTCATCTCGAGCAATTTAACGAAATAATTGAACCCCAATCTCACTTGATCTTGAGTATTTTAATTAGAATATTTGAAATATACCAACCACATTGTTGACATACCTAAACTAAAAAGAATCCATGAGAAAGTGATTTAACTGTCAATTTCCAATGTTCTAAGTTTCTATTAATACTTCTTTATTTCAGGGGGACATTCAGCAAGGAATAAAATTAACCAAAGAAGTGACACATGAAAGAACTGAAGACATCTTCTGATCATTATCTGAATAAAAGGCTTTGGTCCACAGGTCCCTTTCCACAAATCTACAGGAAACAAGTAGTGACAAGTACAGAGTGAGGATGAACCAGCTCATAGAGAAACAAGGAAAACTGTCTGTGCACATCTGATCTTTTTTTAGTTGATTCTATGATGCAATATCTTGTATGAAATCGTTTTTTACATCTGTCATGTGAGTGATTTTCATCTTGTTTGACTATCAGACCATTATTTTACCAGTCCAAGCTTTTCCATCACCATCTCAACCACTGCAGTGTCGCAATCCATGTAATCACGCTGGTGATTAGCTTCTAGTTGCTGCCTGAGACCGACACCGAGCCCTCAGCCTGAGCCGAATCACTCCCACTGACGAGGCGTAAGATTAAAGGGGACGCAAGATAATAACTTGGCTCTCTTCTGAGACTTAATGTCCAGAACGTGCGGCGCAATCTACATTTGAACACATCCTCTCATCACATCATCATACTTAAAACATCAAACAAGACACACAAATCAAACGACAGGCCTGATTCTGTCGTGGCTCATTGAGTCGGGAGATGCATTGCAATTTTCTGCACACAAGCAGATTATGTTTAATGGTTTCTCATCTGTTGACGAGAACACCGTGTTTCCACCCGCGGCAGGTCAACGCTGGCTGTGTGAATTATTACAACCTGCCGGGAGAGACGGGTTCACGTCACTGAGGTTGCAAGAGCATTTTGAAAGAAACACGTGCTAGGAGGATAAACTACATGTTTGACGACGAGAAGAGAGGTTACTTACACTTCACTCAAGCTACCACAACGCTTCAATCCGAGGCATTGAAGAAACCCCCCCATACCCCACTGCCCTTTTTTGCTGTATGGAAATGTATGAAAAGTAGTCGTGGATAGTCTGAGAAAGAAAGTCATTCATCAACACAGTGACAGAAGTGAGGCTCCCACTCTGTTGTCTCCGATTGTGTGAATTAAGATGGTCAGATTTGGGCACAGATAACTCCACCCACCCTGGGCTTTGGCCCCAGGCACATCAATCATGGGCAAAACAGTATCTGATCATTAGACACCTCGTTCTACACAGAGACGAGCAGAAAGTATATCAGCCCGCGCGAACCAGCAGGTCCCTCGGACGGCATTGTATCCCAGAGACAAGTACTCCTCATAGAGTAAACAGACTCATAAAAACCCCATAGAAGAGCCAATTATGGCAGGAACCTGACATCTCCTCCTCGTAAAAGCTGCAGGAGGCCGTAACTATCAGGCACAGGGTGAAATACAGCCAGTTGTTATTGCCACCCATTTGTGGCGATTAAAAGCCACCCCGGAGACCTGTGGTACCGGGTGAGGGGGGTTTTCTGAATGCCTTGCCTCACCGTATGGCACAGCTCCGGGAGGTCTCCGGTGGGAGATCCCTGTGCCAAGCAATCCTCTCTGTGAATGCCTGATTTATCACCAGACGTCCACGGCTAATGTACCAGGCTCTCTGGCTCTCATGGTTGGCCCACACTGATAGAAGGCCTGCTTTATTATTATCTGCACTGGCATCGTAGACTGAGCAGCTTGTATTATTCATAAGATCACCCACATTTCCTCATCCAAACATGAGAATACATTATGCAGAGTGCAAATGCAGGCATGATTTATGGTCGTTGGTTGTGTACAAACATACACATTGATAAGATGGAAAGACCCTTGAAATAACGCAGCTTTGTAAGGTGGAGAAATCGAGATGGGGGGTAGAAAGTGGAATAAAAAATTCCATGAGCACACAACCAAAGTGATGAATCATGCTGCCTCTGCCTCGCAAGACACGACAGAGTCCCCCCGTCCACAAGCAGCTGACTCAAGACAAAGAGAATACCACATTACAGAATCACTCAATACTCCACTGAATGAGGGTGAGAAATAAAGTCTTATTATCTCCTCTGACATCCGCATTCACTTCTGGACAGGGGGATTTTTATGTGGCACAAAGCAACGCTAAATTACAGGCAAAAAAAAAAAAAAAAAAAAAAAAACACACACACATTGTCATTCTTTTCCAGCATCTATCACCTCGGGCCAATTACACAGGCCTGAACACAATAAGGAGCAAAGCTGCAGTTTTCAACAAGGGGCCAACTACCTACTTTGATTGGCCACAGGCTGCGTTTTCACATTGATTTCAGCCCAAGTTCTGCCAGCAAGAGGAGATTTCAGGCATTTTTTCAGACATTCCCACAGAGGTCCGCAGCATCATCTTTAAATACACAACGATGTAAACAAGAATGAGTGTAATCATTTGTTCTCTTTTGTCTTACCTTCCTGTTTGTCTCTCACTCTCCCAACACTTTGTCGTCCTCCCCTCCCAACACATATACAACTAATACGCACGCACATGAGCAGCTAAACACCTCAAATCGCTCTCATCAGTAATCTGCGAGTGTTCGAGGCTCTGATAGTCCAAGCCTATTGATTTTACAATGCTGCAGCATTCAGCGGCCATTTGCAGTGATGAGAGAAGACAATCACAGCCAAATCATCCCTGGCATTCATTAGGAGGCTAACCGGAGGAAACCAACTAGCGAGAGTCTATTGAAACTTAATCAACAACTGGTCCTGTCTAATGGGGAGAACAACAGGCGAGTTTGTCCCCCCAGTGGCTCAGCGTAGAGATGGGAAGCTGGTAAAACAGATAAACATCAACACTCCAGAAGTGTTTGCTCGATAATCCACAATACCTTATGTTTGTAAACGCAAACTTTGTAGGGCTGCTTCCAGACCGGCTTAGCATGGAATGTACTCCACAATAGGAGCCTCTGCTTGCTGTTATGCAAGGCCCATATGATCCACTTCATGCAGACGAACATAACAGAGGCTCAGATGAGTCACACCGGGGGAGACGACGTGAGATGAGTGGTAGCACAGCAGCACATCAGCACAAAATCCTTTCAAGTAATGGAGCGACGGTGCACTTCGATGCTTTTTTTTTTTGTTTAGAAGAATTTCCATACACACTAGAGACGTAGTGCAGAGTGCATTCAATAAACATGTGCAAACAGACACCACACGGGTCTTCTCTCAAAATAATTCAAAGAATAGTTTATTTATAATGCAGTGATCAGGATTCACCCACTGATTTTTCCTCATTAAAATTACAGTAGATTTTGATCAAGTCAAATCCCCAAATGAGGAACATCATGTCTCCGAGGGCCACATGTACAAGAAAATGAGTATTAACATCAACATGTGCTTCTTGAGAGACTTGTAGGTTGGCAACATCATTCATTCATCTTTGATTATGCTTCATGCAGTTTAAGGTTGCGGCTGTTGACCCGATCCCAGCTGACTGTGTGAAGGCTCCGTACATCTTGGACGAGTCGTCAGGACATCACAGGGCAAATACAGTCAGATACACTCAAACCTATGGGCAATTTTAAAGTTCTACTCAAAGGCATTTTCGACGACTGAGTAAGAAATGAAAAAAAATTAGAAAATTAAAAAAAACCACACGAGCAATGTGAGAACATTCAAACTCTCCATAGAAATGCTTCCAAGCTCACACTTGAACTGGTGATGCCGTGTGTCAATCACAATGTAATTCAAACCACCTGACAGTCTATCTCAAGCACTTCTTGAATTTTAATCGTCATAAGTATAGCCTCCAATAAAAAAGTTTTTTTTTTTTTTTTTTTTAATTCTAAGCATCTTGTCCATTTAAATTGGAATATAATGGTATACAGCTAAAATTACAGAGGATATAGTTATAGAGGATAAAACAAAGAGGCATGAAACAACTCAGTTTGTGTAATAAATTCATAAAAAATGAAAGCGTTACCATTTGAATCAAATATTTAGACAAAAGCAGCCAAATACAGGAAGCATATCAGTCCTCATCAATTGACTATGAATCGGTTACCCTGCCAACATCTGTATTGGCCTGCAAAGAGCTCTGATGTGTACTTTCTGCCATCTGCTGGTCAGATTTTGCCATTACATTCCCCTCATACAATCAGCTGTCAGACCACTCGGGTCAAGTCTGTATCTATGGATGGATCCCAAGTCAGTACACCCATGAGACATGTCCACCATAGCACGAGTTTTGCTTGTTTTTTGGTTGTTGTTTTTTTTTCTTTCATTAATCTGCCAAACGAGTGGCACTTAATGAGAAATTTGTGACATGCAGAAACAATGTGTTCTCAATGTGGGGAGGCCGCCGCCGAGCCAAGTCCAATCTGGAGTGCAGCGATAGAATCAGATGCGGTGAGAGATTGGCGTGGCTCTCCGTTGGCACGACCAGATGGAGGTCTGGTACCAACACCATGTGGCTGTGACCTCAACATGCTGACTCAGCGCTACCACACGCACGGCGGTCCAAAATATCTGGTGGCAGTAGTTACACAAACACACATGCAGATTGCTATCAGCCTCCTGCTCTGCATGGCGGAGATCAATTAGCAGGAAATGAAGCAAAGAAACACTGACGTATGTGCACTGTGAAAACACACTGCATACTCTCACACACACACATTCCAGGCTCTCATATGCTGCCTTGCTGAACAGCAAATCTGGGATATTTGCAGTAATTACTCCATTAAGAGGGAGAAGGCTGACATTAGTTTCTCAAAGCACACGTCTCTTTGCAAGAAGCTGAATTAGTCTGATGTTGCAAGCACCTTTTGCATGATGTGATGCAAGTTTCTTCTTGGAAATGAAGAAAATCAAAAGGAATCAAAGGGTACTGAGCGACCTGTCTAAATCTTATACAAGAACAGAAATGCACTCAGTATACATAAGCCCACAAGATGATCTTTGATAATAAAGCACTGTAGATAATGCAGCCGTGAACCAGGAAATGACTGCTTAATGCACATGATTTCAATTATTTGCAACTGGGAGAAGGAAAAAAAAAAGAGACAATTCAAAGAATTACTTTCCTTCAAAGATGTGTCAAACTATGAGGATTAACTCAGCTCTGTCTGTCGGACAACAGCAATCATGAATATTTATACTCCATTTCTCTGCAACTCAATTAAGCTAATTAAAAAGCTCTCTCAGTTCCAGCAATAACATGAAGGCGATGATTGGAATTGAATTAGACAGCTTTATCTGGCTGAAGAAGTAATACACTAAGCCTGTCACTAACTAGTTCCTAAGAGGTCACGCTACACTGGGCAAACACCACTCTCTGGATAATAACAGGAGACGCCACTCATCCACTGTTATATGAGAAGAACTATGGAGCTTTCTTTGTCGCCAGTGTCCAAACTCCTGTTTTCTGGTGCAACATGGGAGAAAGGAAGACAAAAGCAGCTACGCCAATTCATCTTTGAGGCAACATGACTGAAAATGGAGCTTAAGACTAATGTTGTCCACACTGAGTAGACAAGCAAAAATCTATTTTTCTCCATCAAAAAGCACATTCATTGTTATTAAAACCTGCACTTGCAGGATATCTCCAGTTTTGCTGCATTCTAAAAACTCTATTTCATATTCCTAGAGGTGATTAATATATGTGCAGTTGGAGGGATCATAAAGATGCAGTATTTCCAAGTTTATGAGCTTTATTTAGTGTTTAGTCCCAGTAGGTTGTTCTGTTTGTTGTTTGGCTTTAGGTCTAAAGGGCTGCAGATTTATCATTGATATTATATCATACCTGATGGCAAAACACAGTCAGAAGCACACAGAAAAAAAAAATTACGGAAAAAAAAAAGTTGGTCTGCTCCATTTTTTAAGTACTAAGTTACTTGGAAGTAAAAATCCGCCAGTAGAAAGACACAAACGTTAAAATATTACAGCAAATCATATCGCAATACATAAGAATCTCATTTTGCATGTTTAATATCATGCAGCCTCTCATTAAGTACTAAAAACAACCTGCTAAACAGCAATTGTTTGCACTTCTCTTTGAACTAAGTAGTTTTATTCAGAGTGTTTATATAGCCCTTGGAACAGATTTAAAGAAGAAAATAAATGAAACTGTGCAGCATTATGGAAACTGGAAACTTTAAGGATTTCTCCTTAATCTTGTTTTTGGTTACCATTTACAAGGACAGATTACACAGCTTGTTTTTAGCCCTTGAGTGTCCTTAAAGTTTTAAGATCTTTGCTGGTTGCTTTCCCTGTTATACCAGATGTGTCTACTGAACTAATTATGTTGGTCAGCGAGCAAATGTTTGTCCATATGTGGCAGTGTGAAGACTTTTCACAAAACATGAAAAAAAAACCCTGCAAAAATCAAAGTTTCTGTGCCAGAGTGATTCTCTTTATTCTCATATTGGTAAAGGTTCACCCCCAGGACCTCTGCAACAAGTCTCCACAAACGTCCCCATAATGTGGATTTAATGCTACAGTGGCTAGTTTTCACCCTTAAACTTTGTCTCAGTGTTTTAACCTTAAAATATTGAAACCCACAATGTATAATCTCATTTGTTTTGCCAGATCAACCTATATTTGACCCTCTACATGTTTGACCTATTAGTTTCTGTCCATTTCCTGTTTGCACCGTCTTTATTGAGCTGGAGGAGGTGTGACTGCATTTCCACAAATTCTATATTCTGCTGCGCGTTTAGCTCGAAGACGAAATGTTCTCCGTTTTTGTTCAACTCAACAATGTCAGACACAGGCAAGCACTGGCCTTCGAGGTGGAATGAGAGCAGGAACTCAAAGGAGTGGGCTTGTTTTGATCCCTCGCCTTGGCAGGCACACAGTGCCGTGCCAGTGTTTGCTAATACTCTGGACGCACCTGGCATATTACACAGGCTTATATCCCGCTCCTCAACACCTCTCTAATGCACTGCACCAGTCTCCCATTGTACAGTTGTTTCTCTCACTATATGGCAGGCTCTGCCCAGATGTAATTAAGCCCTAATCCTCCTGTCGACAAAAGCAGAGACAGCCCTAATTCATTTTGCAGATGAATGTGCTGTACAGTCTGCAGAGATGGAGCCTTGATGACGATTCACGTCTGCTGAAAGGCCACAGGTGATGTTCGGGGCTTGTCTAACAAAAGCCAGGATGTGAATTCACGGAGGCATTTTAAACGTCACCTTGTTATAATGAGTTGAGGAGTGAAAGCCTTTAGGCCTGACCTCTCCAAAACACATACAACCAAAAACAATTTTTTTACATTGTTCAATTTAAAGGAAAGCTTTGATCAGTGGATAAGTGAGCAGATATTACAGTCATAATAGTATGTACTGTTTGATCAGGAAAATGTTTATTCTTTACGCTGAACCATAAAGACACTGAGGTACAGACAGGGAGTGTCAAACACAAAGTCCAAAACCCGCCGGGACAAAAGTTTAAAAGCACAAAAAGAGGTTTTGCTTCATTTCACAGTAAAGGATTGAACAGCAGACAGCCGCAAGATCAAAGATACACCTAATAAGGTATGGAGCTCTGATATTACGCCACTACTTCAAAATTATGTAACTTAGTAAATGCATAGTTTTCCCAGATACACAAATTAGAGGCACACAAAGATCAAACTGTTAAAAAAAAAAATTGCCACCGGTTTTACTGGGTTTCTTCAAAGACTTGAATGAAAATCAAAATAAACACTTGAAATTATGATTATGAAAATCACCCTGCAACAATATTTGGATTTTACTTGGTAACGGAGCTCCGGTTCTTCGCTCTTGCAGCGGAAGGTCTCGCCACAACTTTACCTCATTACACAGCCGTCACAAACTGTGTGGAGAACCATGATGACAGAGTGACCACTATTGTGTGTGTGTGTGTGTGTGCATGTATGTGTGTTATTTATTAAACTGTAGGGACCTTTAGTGGTTGCGAACTTCCATGGAAGGAACTTCAATGAAGACACATTTCAGAGCTAAACCAAAGTTAAGCGAGTAGAAGATACGGACAAGAACTTTGTAGGGCACGAAAAGGTATTGTGTTTGTTCGACGTCAACCTGATGGCACGCAGAAATTTAGACACATCAAAGCAGGAACGAATACATAAAGTCCCTACTAGATGTGTTAAATGTGTGTGTGTGTGTGTGTGTGTGTGTGTGTGTGTGTGTGTGTGTGTGTGTGTGTGTGTGTGTGTGTGTGTGTGTGTGTGTGTGTGCCTTCTAACATAAAACAGGGACTGCAGAAATCTTTAACTTCCCTTCTGTCACATG
>OMNM01065954.1:17339-28255 GCA_900302745.1 Parablennius parvicornis | reverse complement strand
GCACTGATGCCCCCTATCACACTTTCCTATGCTGTGGTGATGACTCACATTGGAATAAACTGACTGGATGGACATGAGATTATGAAACAGGTGATCGTCAGGCCCCATTACTGAGGACAGAAGTGAGTTTACAGATGATGGCTGTAAGAAAGTCATACCCATTTGTATTTCAGGGATCTTCTTGTGGTAAAGTCACTTCTTTACATTTGTTCTTGAAACAATGTCACAATGAAAAAAAATTATTGATAATAATAATCAAGCTGCTTATTTATCTTCATTATTTTTTCTGCCTCTTGTCTCTTTTTTTATCAGAGGATTTCAAGCTCGAGCTGATATTATCCATGTGTGCATGTGTTTACATAGTTGTTTGGGCCGAGGTAGGTTTCTACTGTCTTTTGGAAGAAAACTCACATCTTGATATTTCTTTATTTAAGGTAAATAATCTAAATTACACTGTGTGCCATGAGAACTCACATCTTTATAGCTTCACAGTGCTCTGACATTAAAGCAAAAGCACTAATGTCCCTCTTGGGTTCCTGGGACATCTTATGAATATGGGAAGAAGTCAAACCTGAAATGTGACATATTTTCACATTAATCTCATATACAGTAAGAATGTCATGTCAGATCATGATGTGTCCTAACTGTGTTGAGGTGTACTTACAGGCGGAGGTTCTCACACTTTCAGGCACATGCTGCAACACGAAGCCCCTTGGGGATCCCAGATGTGGTCCACACTCCTCTCTTCACAAACCCCTAATTACACTATTGGGTCTCTCATGAGACATAATTACTAGGAATATGTTTGTGATTCCAACTACTGGATGCAATTGATTTATTATCTGTCCCCAATGCATGCATTCCCAAAGACGCATGCCTGTTACTTCAAAACGAATGCATTGAGGTGAATGATACTGTCAGTCAGACATTTCTCAATATTTTGTTGGCACTGATTTTGTGTAGTGATTTGATTTGTTATACTGGGATACAGAATCATATTGCTCCTGAGAGCTGTTGCAATGGATGTTGTGAGATGCTGTGATTTGAATTCTTTCATGTCTTTCATAAAAAATAAATCCTTATTTTTCCTACTTATAGTGGGCTTTGAAGGAGGATTTCCCACTAGATGAGAAAGGGTATCTTGGGGGTCTTTTTGATTTGGGCTCCCATGGAAGTGCTATTTCGACAGCTTGTTCTAATTCCTCTGTCCCCTGCAGAACAAACAGGGAGGAGGAAGTGCTGAAGCCCAACATTGCTACAATAAGAGCTGCCTCAGGGGCAGAAGGAGGAAGAGGGTCAATGAAATCACAGTGGGGCTTGAGGCACAGGAGTTAGGGGGTCGCAAATAGGGGAAGTGAGTAACCCACGCCCTTGTACAGGGAATTTCTGTTCTTCACAAGGGGTCTGCTCTTTTTGTAGCTTTACACACATCTTTCTAACTGACTGCTTAAATCTGGTACCTGAACCACTCCCTTCAATATTGTGTTTTTCTGTCTGATACATGTCCTGGTTACAGTGTGTAGTGAATTTAATAAAGCAGTCAGTCAGTGGTCACACTGACTATGAAAAAATGGATACACTATAATACAGACCACATTTCCAACACCACAATCAAACACCATTACTCCTGTAAGTGGTGGAAATTATAGATGAAAGAATGGACAGGAAGAGCTATTCAAATAGTTATTACATGTGACAGTAAGTGAGGAGACATCAAATGTGGTGAGTCATTTGAAATATTTTCATGTACTTGAAAGTTCTTTCTGTGACAAAACTGAAGGGGATCTGGGTAATTAATGCCTGGATTTCCTTTTCATCGCAACCCTTGGAAAAATCTATTTTCCATCATGTCATATCTTAGAAAAAACAGGGTTGAGTGGGGAAAATAATATACTGAGTGATGGTGGATGAGGGCGAAGAATGAAATAAACAAAACAAAAAAAAACATTGCTATATGGTTCAATTCTTTAAAAAAAGAGAAAGAAAAAAAGTATTTTGAAGGACTGTGCTTGACCTTGACTGAGTTGTTTGACTGAAACATTTGGACAGGTGGGTGTTTCATAGACTCTGGATTTCGGGTTATTTGGATGTTTGGTCTTCTCTGCACACGTGTGGCTCATACAACACTTATAACCAGCCTTTAACAAGGCTGAAACCTGTTTCATTCCTTTGTGTTCATGAGGGCTTTGGTCTAAACACGGGCATGTTCAAAGCAACAGGAAAACCCTAAAATGACAGGCACTCAGGACACACAATCCTCCTGATGACAGAAACACATGCTCTGTTTGGACCAGCGGCTGGGTTTATGGTGAAGTGACTCAGCCTGGCATCCTGCACATTCTAATATTTTCCATCATTCTCTCACATCCAACTCGCTATGGCTTCCCAAGAAAAAGCTCTCCTTTTAACAGTCACAAATCCACTTTTAGGCCATGACAGTGAGAATTCAGTAGCTCTTTAGTTTTATGCTCCTATGACCTCTCAGTGTGTATCATCTTGGATCTGGTGGTCCACACACAGATGTGTTTGTTTAGGCTGCTGGTGGAAGGGACTCCGTGTGGGAAAAGCTGCTCCTCCTGGATGGATCGATGGGGAAGAGATAAGGGGATGCAGTGGCCTTGGGTGAACGTGCATGAAAATCCTTTTCTCATGTGAGAACTTCAATCCTATTTTGTATTTTCTCCAAAACAGCATCAGCAAGGTCACCCTCCTGAGAATGGCTACCTGCACTGGAAAGATGTGACTGCATGCGTGGAACACATGAGGAAAATTAATATCAACATTTGAGTTTTCGTAATTTTTGAAAAGGATGAAGTGATTTAGATGGTGTTGGAATTTAGTATTCTCCAAATCACCTAGGAAAGCATATGGCCATTTCCACAAAAATGGAATCCCATAAAGTGATATAGTTATGAAACCAACAATGAAATTCAGATTTACAAAATGTATTTCCATTTTTTAAGAAACAATTTCAAATTCAGAAACAACACAAGATTGCGGGAATTTTACAATGTCACTGTGTTTTGGGATTTTTTTTTCTCCCATTGCCATTAGTGCTCAGCGTGGGAATCAAGGGCAGAGATAACAGGATGTGGAAGAATAAGAACCCTCCACTTGTGAAATACAAAATATTTACATTAAAGGGGGTTCAAAAGCAAAAGATCCATGAGGCCTCGAAATGTCTAATGGTCCCTCAAAGTTCGTTTATAAATGTTCTGCACAGGTTTCAGTCTTGAGTATCGACTCTCTGGGAACGCAACGGTTGATTTAAGGGTAAGATAACTGCCTGCCCATACATGATCTTCCATCCACATCTCAAGCTGATCATTATCTCCCACTAACCGCAATCACTTTCCAAAAAACATCAACACATTTTCTTGCATACTACCTGCAGCCCATTGCTCATGTTGTAAGATGTACCAGTGCATTTCTTAGACATCTTAATCTTGGATGTCAACCCAGCACCCAGAGCAGAGGCAGCTGAATAATGCCTCTGGGAAAAGGACTTCAACCTTGGCTCTCCCCTTCTATCTGTATCATGCAGTAATGAAGGCCGTTGCTCTCGGCCCAATAGCAAATATATATCACCTTTAACAGGCGCACATTCCATCGCTGCACCCTGGGAAAACAGGGAGCGGGACATTGTTCTCTCAATGTGAAGATCTACAGAAAAATAAGAAAGCATGATCGAAAAAATCTTGGGATAATTCAGGGTCACCAATTAACCGCACATGCATGTTTTTGGATTGTAGGAAGAATCCGGAGGATCCAGAGGAAACCCACACATGCAGAGAGAAGAGGCAAACTCTACACAAAAAAGGTCAGCTGGTGTGAGAAGCGAAGATGATGGGTTTAAATAAATGTTTCATTGATTCTTGCATGATTGAGATACTCATTTATCTTTTCATTGCCATAGTCATAAAGGTCCCAATATGCCAGGGAGCAGAGGAAGTGACACAAACTACGCTATCTGGTTTTGGGTGAAGCATTTCAAAATAAAGATTTTATTGAGATGTAATACATTTTTTTTTGGGTGGAAAAAATGTACTGGTTTCCAGTATTCAGGGGGTGGTGGGGGGTGGGGGGGCATGTCACCTTAATCAATCTGGTTCCTTTTCCAGTGGAGAAGAGAGAAACACAGAGGTGCACTGTGACAGAAGAGTGTGAAACCAATATGTAAATAGCAGGGAGAGAAACTATTTCATGAGACTATTTGAAGCTAGCACAGACACAAACTGAGTGACTTGAACAAGTCAGCATGAGAGAATATGTGCAGTCAGTGTGTCGGGCTCTGTTACTCTTTTGTGGCAGTTGAGGAGGCCCTGTGTGTGGTCTGAGTGGTTCCCGTCTTCCAGGAGTGAGCAGATCTCTGAGACACTTCAGACTGCAGTCTCACACACAGCCACCGATGAGCACAAAGAGGGAGAGGTCCAATAAACAAGGCCCGTTTGATCCAGCTACAGTTCAGCAGCCTGCCAAGCTGCCTTTGTTTTAGAGAGGACACCGCAGCCGTCACACAGACTGCTGTCTACCCACCGCTCTTAGCTGCGGTACAGGGCATCATTCACATGCAGCCTGCCAGGGTCATATAGAGAAGGAGGGGGATTGAAAAAAATCATAGTGATCGAGTCAAGAAATAATCTATTCACACAATATACATATACACAATCTCTTTGTGTCTCTCTGTGAATGCACTGAAGGCCTCCATTTCTGTTTGTTTCCGTTACCCCATGCTCTCTAAACAGCTGCATGAGCCTGTTGTGCAACATGTAGGTAATGAGGTGGCAGAGCTTTTTCAGAGCTGTTGCACATGGTCCTCATCACTCATGCAATTGCTTCAGTGTATTGCTGTGGGAGAAACACCGGGGGCCTAAGTTTTCAAACCACACTAAACAAAGAAAAGGGAAAAACCCAAATCCGGTAAATTTGATATTGCAGATAAGTAGAACCAGAAATTTTGAGTCATAATTCTTTTTGGGTAAAACACAAAGAAAAACCACAAAACAATGGAAGCTCTTTGTTTTATTTGCAGTGAGATCTAAATGTAAAAGAAAACAGACAAATGTCAACAATGCATGTTAGTTTCAAGTAACTTGATGAATTACATCTGTGCTCCATTTTTCTTGTATTAATGTTTTTACATAACAGAAAGTAAAGAAGATTAAAAACTATTATAACATGGTGTAATGAAGGATTAGGATTGTTGGGAATACCTATCACAATCCAAGTTTTTGCATCACCTGTGCATTCGAACAACTGTCATCTTACCATTTCAGTTTCAAAAAGAAAACAAGCCAGTGAAATGTGAAAACATTTTTGGAGTCTCAGAAAACAGAATAGCAGATACCTTCTGAGATGATTTGAAACATGAATGTTAGGTTTAAGTTTGTCAGATCCTCAAGTTAGTTTGGTTTTTTTTTTCTTTGGAGAAAGGACAGTGAGTGCTGGATCAGGTGCATTGAGCATGCCTATTTCCCAGGCCCAGGCCCAGGAGGTAACAGCCAGATATCTGACACTAATCACCCATTAAAAGTTTAATGCTGGTCTATGCCAGATGAGATGGAGTGACTCTGGCAGCTGCAGCTACTGCATCCAACTTAGGAGTTCTAGGAACATGGGCACACTTCCCCAGAAGAGTGATTATACTGTGTTCTCTTTCCTTGTCCAAAGCTTTAACACTGTTAATCTAGAATTTGGGTGAATAAAATTATTAACGACATAATTAAATGTGTTGATAATATTAAAATCTCTGCCGCAGCACCAGTTGTCCTCAGTGACACTTCCAGAGATCTGATCTTGGGGTGGCCTTTGCTTTGGTCACAGATGGGCATTGGGTTTAACAGGATAATGTGGAAAGTGCCATTTCAGGGTTGTCTGTGGGCCGGGATCAGCAGTAAGACAGGGGTTTGAGTGCAGTTTTAATGCAACACCTGTCAAGGCTCAGCTAAGGCCCAGGATTCTGCAGAACCCTGCCCGTGCAGCTGTGGGTCCAGTCTGAACCTCAGCCAGTAACACAGGCCAGGACGAGCACTAACCCCTCCCACTGGCTCCTGATCTAACACTGCACATAACAATGAAGCTCCTCTGTGGGTGCTTTGACCTCAGCAGCCCTGTAATCTAATGATATGGAATATGTCTGTGGTGATCTACTGGGCCCAGGAATGTATCTTGCACAAGAACATTGGGTTCAAAAACTGCATGCACTGCAATGCATAACATTATGCAAGCAGAAAACAAGCAAAATATGTATTAAAGTGTATTCAAATGCCTTGTTTCTTTGTTTGTTTTTTCTGTCATTGCTTTTTGTCATCTCTTCACACAAATTAAAAAAAGTGGGAAGACAAAACAGATCATAAAAGAGGAGAGAAACTGTGGAAAAACAATTAATCAGAAATTCTCTGGGGACTGTGTTTCAGGGAAACAGTCTAAACTACTATTGTAAATATCTCAAGTTAAGCATCCACTCAAAACATACCACTTTTTTTTCTCTCTCTCTCTTTTGAATGGAAAATTGTGTGGCCCCTTGCACCCCTCTCTCAGAACTGTGGTCTCTTGAGATAGGGAATATTAAAAAGGCTAATGTGACTGGAGAGCCCTGGGCTGTCCTTCTAGGGCTGCCTGCTTGTGAATGTCCATTTATAACCAGATTGGTCCAAATAAGCAGAGGAAGCAGGAGCTGCACTTTCCCACAGTATTGCAGGGACAACGCCGCTTGTCCTTTATAGTTCATGACTGCATGGAAACTGCACTCCCACTAAGAGCTCACAGAATGGGTGGACTGGTGGAGCGTAGCAAGCGAGATAACACAACTTGACCAACACTGAATCTGATTAGCCAACTTAAATCATGCACGCCGATGGTACAATTAAATTCTTAGCACACTGTTACTACATGTCAAACTTTGTAGGGTAATGTAATAGGTAGCCACACATTTCATTTGATCTTCTACAGAATTACTAATCACATCTAATTTCATTGGCATATGTAGTTTGTTTTCATGTGTATCTTTTTTCCCCCTTTTTTTCATAGTCCTTAAAAATTTTACAATTATATGCACCGATGTTCTGGAAATAATTGTTAATTTTTGAGGGCAACCACAGGAGGCTTTTATGACTCACACTCTCTTTTTGTTGGTGAGTGAGGCATTGACGATTTTATACAGCTGCACTTTGAAATGAACACTTTTTAATCTGAGTAACAAAATATGCCAACCACCTGCTGTATGCAGTTATGCCCAAGTTCGTCCACCAAGACAAAGCTTGTGTGACTTCCACGTGTGTCCATCTTATGTTCCCTCCTCAATCTGGGTGCCTTTAGACTCCTCATCCGCATGACTGTGTCTTTGAAGCCCATTTTCTGCTTTTTTCCTCCTCTCCAATACGTCCGTTTGTTGAGGATCTTATTACCCATGCTGCAGGTTGAAGCTTTTAGCTGGATTGTGACATTTCCTCTCTGCTTTTTAAAACATTTGTAGTCATAGAGAGGTTGTGACCTCTGTATGTCTGTAAGTGACAGGAAGAAACAAAATATTTTAAGGAGATTTACTACGTATTAGCGCGCTGATTTGATGGGGTTTTTTTTCCCATTGTGCTGAGCTGTGGCAAGGCCTGAACACTGTTATCGGAGTTGAAATGGGCAGATCACATTTCAGTCGCATTTCACGAAGCCATGTGCACAACAGATATTTTACAGCAATGTCATTGATCAGCTGTCACATCTGTGAACTACACTCTTTTGATGTTGGATTTTTTGAATATGGATGTTTAAACTGATCTCTCTGCAAAATTTTTCACATTAACCTTCTCTTGGTGAACTCACAGCTTCATCACTCACTCACAAGTATGTCAAGGGGGCGATTTTCTGGCTCCACTCGAAATCCTTAAACTACAATAGACAATGGAAAACAGGACCAACATAATCGTTCTTATATTTTCAGATTTTCTCCAAGTTAAGATTGGATAAAGGAGCACAATAGTCGCTGGTGAAAGGGAGCCAATTGTCTTTAATCAGTTTGGAGAGCAGCTGTGGAGCAAGGATTTGACAGTCACCATCCAGCTGGCCCACACTCTGGGAACTAGTGAGAAAGGCTAAGATGCACTTTACACCATTGCAAGCATGCATGGTCTCTATCCCTTCTTTTCTTTTTTTTCTCTTTTTCTTCCTCCCTCTTCTCTGATTCTTTTTCTTTTCATTAACACACACATACACGCCTGCATACATAGTAAGATCACTGCAAAGTTTTTGACTTTTACCCCCTGGTTAAACTGTAATCTGTGGTTGTGTTCCAGGCCTTCTTCCAGCGTTTACAGCGTCATGTGGTTCAAGATTCCCACATTACAGAAAACTGCATGCGGTGTGGGCTGCATGTTCCGCTTCCTGTAGATTAGCTTTGTATGGCTCCCTCTTTACTGTGACAGACTGAATCAATCCAACGTAAATAAGCATTCCTAACTTTCAACAAACCTATGGCCCCTGAAAACCAAAGCCCCCCCAGTTGAAAGTGAGAGAATTCCACCAGGACATTTAAACTTCCCTCTCTCCCGGATCCCAAGCTTGCATTCCCACAGATGCCCCAGGCTCATTCACTTTGACTTCCCACATTTAAGGGTGCCTAAAAAAAGCACCTTTAAATTGCAACCATAAGCTGTTTCTGTTTTCCTCCCCCCCACACATGTTCTCACGATGACCATCTTCAACACTGGGGAACCTCAGCTCTCCAGTGAAAAACAGGAGAAAAAAAAATGTTATTCCCACTTAACTAGTAATTCTCTCTATTAGCTACATGGTAACACTCTGGGAAAAGTGGGCAGTGTTTTTTTTTCTTCCTGTGGGATGCATGCTGAGTTGTAACTTCCTGCTTGCTGACTGCACAGGGGTGACAGAGCTCTTTTCCTTGAGGATGTATGCATTACACTCCCACACAATATGAGATAGATCCACCTAATGAAATCACTTCCTATTCGAGATTACAGAGCGGCAAGAGCTTGAGCACAGCATGTGAGAAGAACCTGAACCTTGTGTATGTTGCTTGTAATAGTGAGATTGAATAAATGTTTTTGCTGAGTTTGGCCGTTCGATGTGTAAGCAATTAATCCTACTGCGAACATTTTCTTTGTACAGATATTCCAGAACCACTTTATAGCTCACTGTGATTATAGTGCAAGCTTCATCTTGCTCCAAAAGTTTTTTCATGCTTGGTGTTGGTATGGAACACGATCTCTGTGAGATAGTCTGACAATTTATCCTTCACACTCATCCTAGCAGAGAATGAGGGGGAATGGAGTGTGATAGTGTTGCACTTTCAGCAAAACTATGCTGGCTCATTTATGAGGCCTCTCTGATAAGGCTGTCATCAGAGAGACTATACAACAACCAAAATCTTATCATGCGTACTATGTAGTAGGCCCACATCAGGGTTCATGGAAGTGTGTACAAGCTTTTGAAGCATTGAGAGACAGGGTTAGGAGGGAAAATACACAACTCAAGTAGACATCACAGAGTGGAGGCGGAAGAGATTTCATGGTCAAAAGCAGTGAGCTAAAGTAATTCATAATATTTTTCTGCTAAATATATTTATAAATATAAGCATCTTTTTGTAATGAAATACTTAAGAAAGTTTTATTTTACTTGAGTCCTTCTGCTTATAGCTACTTTATTGCAACATCATAAAATGACACATTCATTCACGTAGAGAGCAATTGGTTAGATCTTAAAGCAGGGGGCTGACTTATAACAGTTTATGAAATGGTTCAATGTAGTTGCATTTAAAGCAACTACATGAGAAAAATAGAATCTGCAAAGGTGGACATTCCATATCAATGACAGATACAAATATATTGTTTACGGTAGATTTTTGTTCTCTGTAATTTCTACCTGTATAAGGTTGAAAATGAACTCCCTCCCACTGTGTAAAGACATGTTGGGTTAATTGGTGACTCTAAACTAATGTGGTTGTGAGTGTGTAGTGTGTAATGGGTAATTATCTGCTTCTCTGTGTCAGGCTCTGCTTTCTGTCTAATGTCAGCTCGATAGGCTTCAGGCTCCTCATGAACCTAACATGGATAGCATGGATGATTCTGTCTTATTCTGATTAATTCCATGACTTCTTTGTCTCAAAATAAGTGCAAATATTATAAAAATGTCAGCTTCTTAGTATAAGAAGTATCAATGCTTTTTGAAGTGGATATAGGAGTGGCTAAGCCTGAACAAAACATGTTTAAAACTTGTTATCGGTTGTTGCCAGTGGGGCACCTGCAACATCCAACACGTGAAGATGAGCACTTTATTATTCTTGTCACAAAATATTGTAGGAGCTTAGTGTTTGCAGCTGAAACAGAACTGTCACCAGCCCCAAACGTGGCATGTCACACACCACTGCCACTGAAAGCCCACCGTTTCATCTCGCTGACTGTTTAAAAAACACACAAGTCTATGAGGGTCTTAGTCAAACAGAATTATTTAATAAAGTCTGTCATGGTCCATAACTCACAGTCCAAATGGCCCCTTGTGACCCTTTCATGTTCATATGACAATAGATTAGTGCATTGCTAAATTATCACACACTGTATTGTCATAAAACATGGTTGTTTCTCACATTATTTATATTTCTTTTGTAGCTGAATTTGCAGATTAGCAAAGAAATTTGCTCATAAATGTGGTGACACATAGCAACAGTGTTTGCAGAAAAGTAAATAACTCCCAGTCGGCTTCTAATTTGAAAACATAAAACAGCTTTTGACATCAACTTTTTATTGTGTGTTCTGGTTTCACTATTGTGCAATATATCCATGCTGTATGCATGAAGCTTTTTGTCTCTCAACTGCTTCACACGGATAATTTTTATAGAAATATAGGTTATAACCCTGCTCTTGGCCGTCTGCAGTCAGGTTGTGAGAGAAAGGGTTCTTTCCCTAGGA
>OMNM01065953.1:1213-12878 GCA_900302745.1 Parablennius parvicornis | reverse complement strand
CGTCGTCTTGCCCAGCGACTCACAGGAGGGATCCTCTAAATGGATGCCACTTTATTCTGCGTAATGGCTCTTTCAGACTTTAATAGCTCTTTTTTTGAAGCTCTTGCATGAGCACCACTGCAGACTGTGACGGCCTGTAATAAATAACGTTCTCATGTCATTATTATCCACCGTGCCAAATGAGTTTTAACTATTCATGCTTCGGAGCGAAAGCTCGTGTTTGTTCCCGTTATTTTAAGAAGCGAATCACAATAACAGAGCGTGAAGAAATGGACAGTCCAGCTGTTTACTTTATGATCAGAACTTTATCGATGTATAATAGTGAACAAAAGTGCAGTAACTTGTGTGTCTGCCCTTTATTAAAAGAAATATTTCAGTATCTGGTATTTAATCAAGGCAATGAATTTAAACATCTGTTGAATTTAAGTTATCACTGTGTATAACATAGGAGTTTTAACAACTTTATTGGAGTCAATGAAGTTGTACTTTTATTAAAATTGTTGGACGGTTTGCAAATAAAACATGTTGAGATACGATCAAGCCCCCGTTAACATATAAATATGATATTCTACCGTATTTTCTCAGACTGTAAGTCACACATTTTTTTTAATTTGGCCGGTCTCAATGTAACAGTACATTCCATCTGTGACCACTAGATGTCACTGTATAATAGCAGAAAGAAGCTATGATATCACTGAAAGACAATATTGTCCATTATTATCATGTTTGATAAATAAATATCACATAAATGACTTAATTCAATCATTACGGAATGATACGAACAGATCGATGGCGGTGGTTTCGGATGACTCTTCTGGAAACTAGCAGCCATTATCACCTGAAGACGTTTCCTACGAAGCATTGCCACAAACAGCCGCCAGTATGTGTCTCCAAACAGCTGCAGAACATTATTATTTGATAGAAACTCGGAGGTGGGAACTAAAAGCAACCCGTTTGATTCTTCACCTTATTACCCCGAAACTTCTATCAGCCTCACGGCTCGCACAAAAAAATAAAATAAAATAAAATAAACGACATTCAATTAGCGGGTGTGCATTATCTCCCTGCAGCGTCTGCGGTGTAAGGTCCACCTCATTACAGCAGGACTCCAGTTTCAAGTGGATGTTAAACACAGATAACTTCAGACTGTCCCTCGGCCACTGAAGTCACAAGTAGTAGAGCGCGGCGCCACTGAGGATCCTCGGCTCTCACGTAGAAGGCTAATGGGTAATAACTATTAATGAAGAGCATCTGCCTGTGGCTGCTGTAGCTCCCTGGAGAGGAGTCGCACACTTCAGCGCTCGCACATAGCCGCCTCGTTAAAAATGCAATACAGCTAACAATTAAAGTCCAAAACTCGGGTTTATCGCGGGACGTCTACGCCGGCCGGAGAGGTTGTCGATCTCGAACGATCCCACCAGCATCGTCTCCGGTCCCCGGCAGGTGGAGGGTTAATAGACCGCAGGGTCCTCGCTCTGTGTTTGGTTTCAGGAACACGAGGCCAAACAGCATCATTAGAGATTCGCATTGTTCCTGCATTTCATTTTCCATGATCAGTCCCTTTCGACTTCCTGGCGGAGTTGGCAGCTGTTGGGGCGTGACGCGTCGTCTTGCTCTCCGAACACTTCGTTCACCACTGCCAGCAAAGTCCCTCCATCACGGAGATCTTTATCTGTCCCCGTCCCTTCTTGCAGTCTCCAGAACAGCTTTTGTACATTTTGTCAATGGATTAGTGTTTTTGAAGAAATGCCCAAGGTGAAGAATCCAGTCCTGGCCCACTTTCATGTCCTTCAGGGAAAGTATCATTATTTCTGGGCAGATGAAGAATCAGCTTTGGACTCTGAGCTCAGCGTTGGCCGTCACCCATAACGCAGCATTTCTATTGTTGTCTCCCATTACATATTCTTTAAAGAGGTTTGCAAGGAAAGTGTAAACAGGTTTGAAATACAAGCAAAAGAGAAACAAATGAAGGAATGCTGATGGAGCGAAGTCAAATTATGAGCATGTTTAGTCTCCAAGTACCATTCTGTTTTAGCTGTTTTACCTATTTTAGCGATTGCAGTTTTCTTTAAAGCTAATACAACCATTTTATGAATTTCAGTTGTTCTCGTCATTAAGCAGTCTTAACCTTTATTCTACAAGACAGATTTTTAGCTGATATAACTATTTTAGCTTTTTCTGTCTTTTTTAAATTTTTGCTATATTAGCCATTTTACAGACTTAAACTTGTGTTAGCATTTATAGTGATTTCAATGGTTTTAGTTCAACTATTCTAGCTGACATGACCATTCTAGCTCTTTTAGGTGTTTTTTGGCTGTAACAGCTCTTTATCCATTTTGGCTGTTTTAACAGTTTCAGCTGTATGAGGGATTTCTGCTACAGTACCACATATAACCCCCTCATACTGTTTTACTGACACCAACAAAATAACATCACTAATAAAAAGCTGGACAAGGTTATGAAATATATCCATATTGTTGATTTTCAATATCCATTTCTTAAGAAATGTGACTTATATTCAGGAGTCACTTATAGTCTGGGAAATACGGTACTAGTCCATTGATGTCAAAGGTAGTGGCATCACAATAACAATTTTCTAAATGAGTTTTTTTATTCAACACTGTTCATATCCAACTAGGAAGTGGAAAACTTGCATAATTCAGCCTACATTTTTGCAGATACATATTTATTGTGAAGGGAATTGAGAGCACAACTCGAGCTCAGTGACTGAATGCTTCAGAATTTTCAATAATATGAAGAGTGTTTAAAATACAGTTTTGCTTTCACTTCGACATCACTGAACTCACTTTTTTCTCATTAGAAAGACAAGAATCCAAACAGATCTGACCCCTCGTGTGAAAACACGCTCCGACACCTTTCGCTTTAAAAAAGTACTGCGGTTATCCACCGGCAGCTCCTTAATCTGTATTTAATCTCCGCAGCATTGAGCGCGTAGGAGCCCGCGGTCGCTATCTGGGGACTTCAAACCATTACACAATAATGAATCCAGCCTCTGGTAATTACTGCAGAATGCAGCAACAGCCTGCCAGATCGCCCGGCTCGTGTCTTTTGTGTGAATGAAGAGGTGTGTGTAGTGGGATTGTGGGGAGGGCTGTTTGTGTCGGCATGCCTTCGCTGCCTTGCAAAAGGTGCTAGGAGACAGATAAGGAAAAATGCCCCCCTCCTTTCCCCCCGTTGATGGACTGAGCAAGCCCGGGCTTTGAAGCCCGGGGAGCGTTCCCTTTCTTATTCCTCAGAAGTGCCAGTGGCGGTAAGATGGACAGGTGAGTCGCTGTCCAGCTCTCAAAGGTCCACCTTTGAGAGCTGGAAGTGAAACGAAGAGGACAAAAATGACAAGCGTCCTCAGAACGGTGGGACGTCCATCAGAGACACGCCACCGGCTCAGAAGCTGTTTAGTCTGTTGAAAAGTCAGACCTTCGGTGAATACAGAGTCCGACCCGGACATCTTGGCTCTCCGAACGTTGCTCGTCGACTAAAAATGACTGAATCTGTTTTTATCTCATCTAATAAAGAGGTTTTAACCGACTAGCTTGTAGTTGTTACTGTGGTGAGAGGCATTACAGGATCTTCTGGATGAAGAGGTCGCGTTTACGTTTCAAGTGAAAACGCATCGCTGTTGTGTTTTCATTTCAGAAACATGATTCGACACAAGTTTATACAGAAACAGCAGAAATGCCGAAAACAATGTCGTTTTCATTGTGGGCCACTGGTGGGCTTCCACACGGAGAACAAAACATTATAAACATTAACAATGGGACCAAACAAACAGTAGTATGGACAAAACGACCAAGCTGGATTGCTTTATCAGTGATGCAGGTACTCTGATATGACCGCTTATTTCAGTAACAAAAAATCTAACCTACCTTTACCAAACCAGTAATCAGATGAAAGTTACTTCTCCACGTCAGTGTATGGTTCTATTGTAGCGTCGCACAGGACGACTTCCTTGTTTGTAAATCCGCTTTTTACTGAACTGAACAGAGAGAGAATAACTGGGCTGCTACTCCATTCTTTCTCTTCCTACCAGGCACACACGCACACACACGAGTAACTATTAATCATTACTTTTGCAAGGTAACTGTGGCAACACTGGTTATTATGGGGAGTGTCTACTATAAAACTACCAAGTGGAGAATATGGACAGGAAGTCAAGACACTCTGGAGTAAATATTGGTTTCCATCTACTGAGCATGTGCAGGACAATTATTTACATTGGTATAGGTCCTTTTTTGTTGTTTAGTGGATGATCATGTGACACATTAAGAAGCAATTAACAAAAGAGGATTGGTGCTATATAATAAAACTGACTTGAAGTTATAATCCTGATAATTTTGTTAGGTTTTAAACTTTTTTTTTTTTTAAACCTGAGCGAAATCTGACTCTTTTGTCTCCTTCTTCCTCCATTATTACCTGTGTGGAGAAGTAGGTCAGACGGTAGCAGATTAGGAATGATGATGCACGGCGATGGAGAAAAAGTACTTTATCTTTACTATAATGAAAAATGAGTTGGTCTTGAGAGGAAACGTAACAGCTTCCTGTGTGTGGACGATCCCATTATCCCACATAGTGAGGGAGGGATAATTAAGCAGAGGAGGAGAGGAAGCAGTCCTGTTAATAAAATCTGGCTGAGATGTAGGCTGTCAGTCCTTTACCACGCCGGGTTATCGGTAGACAATTGAAGCATAAGGTCACCCACCAAACACGTAAGGAGAAGAAAAAAAAACTAAAAAAACAGCGGAACACTCATGTGCATCTCAGCCCAAATTATACTTAGTGAGTTATTCAGTAAGCGTAGCGATCGCTTCGTGGAAAAAGACAAATGACACCACGTCACCGTGCAATTTTCTGTACCCTTTCCAAGCAGCACTCAGCTCCTGCAGCGTTGTGGGAGGAGGAGGGGATTCCTGTATTTGTGAAACCCACTCAGCCCTGAAGAACGAGCACTTTCTCTCATCTGCGCACGGCAGAAAACACTGTGACTCATCTCTCCGAGCCGGCTATTCTCTTCCCTGCACAACGCCGGGCCGGTGATGCCCAGATGTTTAATGCAAACTGCGCCGGTGACGAACGTCCGAAAAGAAAATATACAACGAAGGACGGCGAATGACTCAGCGGCCAAACGAGCAGAGATGATGGAGTCTTCTCATTGTCAGATCATCTGGTTGTGGTTAGCGTGTTAGCTCGAAGCTACTCCTTTAGTCGAATTAAGAGAAAGAAGAAGGCCATGTACCACAAATTAAACCAATTTAACGTGGAGCAGCAGGAAGGAGTAAACAATAAACAATGTGCTGCAGAGTAACCAAATATTTATGAGACTTAATTGAAGTCATTTTCATTTAGAAACAACAAGCTATCTAGGCAATAAAAATAATTAGGCCTAATTAGGGTTTTTAAGTTATGTAGATTGATCTGGTGCGATTTGTTTAATATGATGAATTAGCTTCCATTTATATGTATTGCTTTGGCCAAATAGAATTTTCTTAAAGTTAAAGAAACATCCGGCATCTCTGGATGAATTAGCATTGTCGGAGATACTAGCATGTTAAGTTGTCTTCAAGTTAAAAATAAAAACTATAAACAAAAAAAATGACTCTAGTTCCTCTGTATCAGGGGTGTCAAACATAAGGCCTGTGGGCCAAAACCTGCAATAATCTCCAATATGGCCGCCAAACCACCCAGCACACTGTAAAAATTTCAAGGAAAACAGATTTTTTGGGGTCTAATTTCTTAAGAGCAGTCACAAGACACAACACTGAGACCCAAGCTGAGATATGGTGACGCTACCATGAAAGATCATAAACTAGCATCAGTCTCAAAGCCTTGCTGTCAGGGTGAGTTTGTAAAAACACCCATAATTCAACAGTTATTTTTGTTTTTCGGACTTTTCACTGTACTTTGCACCACAAGGTTTCGTGAAAATTGGCTTTACTGTACTAATTTTTGGTCATAATGTTTTGGTTTTGTAAACATCTAAACATTTTCATCAGGAATACTCTGCATCTCAACAAAGAAAAAAAAAAAAGTAATTAAAAGTTGGCATTATTTTGTCAGTTAAGCCCACTCAAGATGAAATTGTGCCAAATGGGGAACCTGAACTAGAATGTGCTTGCTGCCACTGATCAGTATGAGTCTCACAAAAACAACAACGGCACAGAAATACTTTAGATAGAAAAATGGTGATGATAGTTGGGAATTTGAGTTTAACAGAGTGCTGCTCTGTGCAGTGGAGGGATACGCCCAGCTTCAGGGCCGTGGGGGCCTCATTGTTTGGACCCTGCACTGTATCACGTTCCATCATTTATTTGCCGAGCCGCTGACCTCTGACCTCTGTACTGACAGACGGACGGCATTTCTCCGTCACACCTGGTCACAATATGTCCGATTTGCACCTATGGATCCTATAACGACACACATGAGGGGAATCGGAGGGAGGAGTCCCCCTTCTTCATGAAATATGAGGAAAAGAACAAACATCCCGAGTGCTCACTTTTTAAACCTGCCAGCGGCGACGTGCTGCCCTCCGCCACACAAAGGCGAGAAATATGAAGGTTTCAGATGACTTTTGAAATAACGACCTCACTTTGTCCCCTTCAGGGGATGAGATTGTGGATGAAATGATGACTCGTCTCTTATCCGTTAATTACCAAACAAGTCGGGTGTGAAATTACCGAAACAAAACGCTCCGTGCGGCGGCTTCGCTCCCACGTCGTCGTGTTTATTGTCCAGGTTTTATTACTTTAGAATTGATTCGAAAAATATTTAACAGACTGGTTAAGGAGCTGGTGTTGGATGGATTATTTACTTTTTATGCATCCTTCACTTTGATTAGATCCATTTTTCACATTATCATCCATTAGAGATAACTGCTGGTATGAAACCAGTTCTCAGGTGAAACAACCTCAATCAGTCTTTTGGGAAGGAAGAACCTACGGCGGCCGTGAAACTCAAAAACTAATCTACACATGCAAAGAAGTGTGATAGTGTAGTTTAGTCTGTATTAGATCAGTAGTCCCAACTTTCTACTGGAGGGACCCACGTTTCTACAATTGTAAACCGCGACTTCATGTCTATTCTTATGATTAGGCCTTGTTTGTCCAGTGGAAATGGAAAATTCTCAGACTTGCGAAATCCCGATTTGTAATCCGATTCTCTAACCTGTAGATCACCACTGCCCAAAAAACAATCCAGAGAAACTCGTCGTTTGGACTTTCCCATTCATATAACTCTGTTAGACTGCCAAGCTAGGCCCTGTTTACACGGCAACCATTTTAACGTTAGCAGAGTTTGGGGCATTACTTCACACAATGCTACTCGGAGCCAATGAAAACGCCTCTTTTTAAAAAAGGGCTACCAAGGTGGAACTCCAGAAACACTGCTACTGGACCTGCGCATGGCTGTCGCAAATAATTCTTCTGCACACGCTCAGTAGATGGACAATAAGAACAATGTTTCCTCCGTCGTGTCTTGACTCCCAGTCTATATTCACCTGGACTTCGTAGTTTTATTTTGATAGTCACCATAATAACAGTCCAACTTGGTCGTTTGTCCACTAAAATGTCTGTGTACCGTCATTGTTAATGTTAAGAGCGTATTGTTCTCTGCTGCATAAATGTTTGGTTTCATTACAAAAACAACCAACAGCTCTAACTCATGGCCCAACATGAAATCTCCATCATTTTCACCGTTTCTGCCGTTTCTGTGTAAATGGACATCGTTTTTGAAAGATTGTGTAAATGAGGTCTGGGCTAATTAACTGGTTTTATGAATCTAAGCCATATAACGTTTTTACTTCAGAAGTTGTGGTTTATTTGTAGCTTGTAGTATCGACTCCCTGTAGGTAAACTCTCTTAAATTTCAAATTGCTGAAATCACTTCTGTATTTCATTATATATTTTTTTTAATCCCAAGAAAGAAAACGAAGCTTATTAGTCTTCAGTGATTCTGACAGAGATGTTAAATCCACCATTTTTTGTTTATCTCCAACCCTCCTGGTGCCACCTCCTATCTTATTTCTGTTGTCTGGCTTCTATTTTAAACACCGAGAGGCTGTCAGTTAGGATTTAGTTTGAAAATGGACTAAAAGAGAAATGTATATATGTTGGCACGTTATCTGCAGTTTTTATTAGTTTTTTTAATGTTTGAAAAAAAACAAAACAAAAAAAAACAACAACTATGTTTCACCATGTCCGCATAAAACACACATTTTCACATTTTCTTTGATTGATACGGTTTTATAATTACATTAACAAGCTGGAGTTAACAGGGGGTCGGCCTGTCTGTCGATATGTAATGATTTCCCTGAGCCCCGGGCTCACTCACGGTTCAAACGCAGGGTTTTTAATTTCCTAAAGCAGCTGGGGACTGTAATTCGTGGCACCCGATGCTCAAACAGGAGCATTGTGGATTTTTCTGGGGACTATTTTCGGGAGCTTCATGCACATTTGGTGTTTTCCTTCTGGCTGCACCAGATTGTGAAGTGAAAAAACTGCATCAATAATGTTCCCAAATAGATAGAGACTGCCTGGATCATCATGACAGGCCATATTTTCTATTATTAAATTATTAAGGTAATGTGTTTACATGACGGATATAATCAGGACTTTTAAGAATCTTATATTTGTGCTACACACTGCACCAATTTTAGAAATTTGGTTAAAATCACATAGCTACTGGTTATTTTTCCACCAGCAAATAATGTTGGTTGAAACCAAACATCCAAATCTGAAAAATCGAAAATAATCCCAAACTAAAAAAATTGTTATCTCTATCATGTTGTCAAATTAAATACAAAAAACTTGCCAGCCCATTATTCCTAATAATAGATTTTAAGTGTTTTTAAATACATAATAAAGAATTGTATTATTTTAAATCATTTTGATATTTATTTTTACGTTGATCTGTTATATTGATGAATAAAAGTTTCACAACAGAAAATCCCATTTAATTTCTTATAATTTCCTTGCTCTTTTATTCATCCTGCACAATAAATGCTGGGATTTGCTCAAGATTTATCAGATGTTTTTTAGTGAAATTTTCAAGGAGAGGGTACTTCAATTGAGTTTGTGGGTGAGAATAAGAATAAGACGATGAGGAAAAGGAAGCACTTGAATTAAATGTTTCTTGGACCATTGCTCAAAATTGTCAATAGGTCAAAGAATTAGAGAAAAAAGATGAACATCAGATATTCAAAGAAAGAAAATGATCAAACTTGGAGCTTCTTAGTTGAAAAAGTTAGATTAAAAAAAAAAAAAAGAATTGTGGCTATACTGACTCCAGCTGTAATAAAATGGTTTTATTAAGTGATTCTTTAAAAAAAAAAGATTATTTTCCTCATATAGAAATCCATCATGCTGGCCTCACTTATTTGAGCTATTAGTTTGACGTCTTGGAAGATTTCCGCTTTATTATTCCTGAACGCACCACCAACTCTGAAAGTCTGAACTTCCTGAAGATATTATTACTCCCCAATGGTTCTTGCAGGTTCTTTCGCTTTAAACTTGTGCATGAACGTATCTGAAACCCGATGCAGAAGCTCCTCCACTTTTTAGATCGCTGCGAAAGCAGATGGTGGAACATGTTTAAAGTAGCGCCCTTAATGCAATCATCACACACTCCGTGAGCAGATTTGTTCCGGCTGATTCCAGCGCTGCTTATCAATCTGCTCAGTAAATGCATGGCGAGGTGGAAACCACGCCACCGGAGTCGCCTGAAATCGGTCGGATGGCTGCAGGCCGCCGGCAGCAACGCGCTGCTAGCCACATGCTAACCTCTGGCGGCGATACGCTGACCCCGGAGCCGAGGGGGTCCCGCACACGCCGGAAGCACGTGAGCAGTTCGCCCGGGAACGTTTCGCACTTATGTCTTCAAATTATCCGGAATAAACGACAGCTTTTTAATGCAAATTTGCATTTCACGTAAATGTACTCATTAATTTGCTTTTATCGTCGCCGTGTGTGAAGCTGGTGGGTTTCTGTTAATTACCACGTAAGAAACGCTCCTGTGAGCCATATGTGTCGCTTTTGTTGTTCACTGTTTACATGTGTGGCGTCCACAACATGTTTCTGTCACGTCTCCGAGCTCCGCGTAACGAGCTGCTCAGAACAAGATGAAAACTTTCTGTCGCCTCATTAATTCGATGTGAAAACTAACGACTTTACAGAAACACATTACACTGGAGAGTTTTGTCGTTAACGCAGCTGACTGGGATCTTATTAATAAAACACACGAGAGGCGTTTGTAATAAATATGGAAATTTTCTTAGCGTGATAAATTAATTTGTCCCGAATCACATTCTGTATATTCAATGTTTATAAAAACTCTTTTATTCTTTGTGCAGGATCTGAATGAAATGGACTTGTTTGGTTTTTAATGACTTTCATGAGCAAATTCAATGCTGTGAAAGAAGTAAGTCTGAATGGGCGGCATACAGTTCCTTTCTGTCCATACACAATTAACCTCAATCATTCATACGTGTGATTAAAATGATTCTCACTAACTAACTAACTAACTAACTAACTAACTAACTAACTAACTAAGGCATGAACAATCCAAGCAGATAATGGAACTAAATTAAAATAATCCAACCAACTAACTAATGTATCAACCAACAAATGAACAAACTAATCCAACTGAAAACAAACTTTGAATAAACCATCAACCAACTTGCAAACAACTAACCAACTAATAAATGAAGAACAAAAAAAATCAATTAATCAACAAACTAGCTGGACAGCTAACAAATGGACAAATAAAACAGACAACCAACCAATAAAAGAGCAAATGAACCAACCAACCAATGAAAAAAGAAAGAGTCTGTTAACGTCTTCAGCAAGCTGAGTTAGCTAATTTAAGAGAACATTATAAACGAGAAGAAAACATCCTTTTCAATGTTAATCCATCACAGTAATGATCCAGTGAGTTTCTCATGCTGGTAAATTAAATTTCAAAGACATTATTCATAGTTCAGTTGATTAAAAGAAACTATTTTTGAATAAGATGTGCATTTATTTGCTGATGACTCCCTCTTATTCTTTTAATGTGTGGGAACATCTGCGGGTCATTTTGTGCATGAAGAAACTGTCAGATAGGAGCTTTGTCATCTCCACATCAACGTTAGTTCACCCTGTGGTGGCAGAGCCAATGACTGTTATGTGATGAGGATGTGAGGGCACATTTCTTCGTCTTTGTGTCGATGTTATTCCACCGCGGGTTATGATGAAGGATACCGGGATTCACAAACTGCCTCTGGGCTGAAGAGGAGACCACTGGCTGCCCGTGGAACAAACTTCCTGAACACGTTAAGACTGCTGACACACTCACTTCCTTTAAATCGCGACTTAAAACATTCTTGTTTGCACAGGCATTCGAATAAACAATAGACTGCATATTCACTAAATTTATCTCTATTAATTCCTCAACTATTTATTTTTCTTTTGCTGTTTTTAAAACGGCATGCCGTTTTTAAATCATTCCTTCTAAAGACTTAATGTATTTCTTTGATTAATATATTTCTTATGCCTTCATAAAGTTTTTCTGTATTTCTTTTAATTTCCGTTATTTCTATGTAAAGCACTGTGAATTGCCCTGTGTTTGAATGGTGCTCTATAAATAAATTTGCCTTGCCTTGAATTCTTCCTTCACTCAA
>OMNM01065952.1:0-11742 GCA_900302745.1 Parablennius parvicornis | reverse complement strand
TGCAGCGGCGGTGGACATCGTGCCGGCGCTTGTCCTTTTTGTAGTAGAGGGCGGCGAAGGCCAGGATATTGAGGAAGAGCAAGGACGCTCCCACGGCGATGGTCACTGACAGTTCGGTGGAGTAGTCCCGCTGGTCCACCAGGTGTCGCTGGTTGTGGCTGTCCTGGGTCTCGGTTGGGAACGGAGTTGGGTTGGGTCGCTTGGTCGCCATAACTTTGGTCTTTGGCGTGCGGTTGGTAACCTCTGGTGGAGGGATCTGATGGAAAAGTACTCAAAGGGTTAGATGATAGTTTCAGTTATACCACAGTGATTTTAATCATTTAAATACAATTCTTTGTCAAGAAAAGCTGTTCCTGCTCTACATCCACTGGAACTGCACGTCTATTGATTGGATATCACAATTTTGGAACTTCAAGATTCAAAGTGTTTATGTCATTGTACAAGGAAACGTGTTTCCCTGTACAATGAAAGTCTGACTTTGCTGACCACACTGAATGCCAACATAAATGTAACGCTATAATAACAATAATAATTAACAGAGGCATGCAAACACTGGATAGAAATGTAACCTATACATTAACTGTGCAAAAATACAAATATAACCTATACATTCTTGTCATTTTGTATCAGACATTTGTCATTTCCGAAGAAATTGGATTACTCTGGCAAGACACTGTATATAATACTTTAGAATTAGTTTTCAAATCTTATGCATTAACTGGTATAGACAAACACATCGTGCTGAATCCAATATCACACAAACCCACACCAATAAACCTAAATCTGAATCTAAAATATCAACACAGGCATTAAACAGTAACAAGAAGTGAACCTTTATCCCAAAAGTCAATTATAGTCTACAAACCAATACTGAAAGTGACTTCTCTCCCTTGAAGTGGCTGATCAATCAAGTTGATTGGATCATAAAAAATCATTGTCAAAACCAGCCAAAACTAGATTAGCTATGTAAGGAAGTCTTGTATTTTATTTTTGCCTTTTTTTTTGAAGTACTAAATGAAGTACAAGTTCAGAAATGTAGTAGTTAGAAGCTACAAATACTACTAATATTGCTTAAAAATGGATCATGACATAAATATGGTTTGAAAAAATTAGCAAAGTAAGTAGATATTATCTAAATTACAATAAATACATGTTAAAACACTACATGAAAACAAGGTTACGACTCGACCTTACTTGCCCAGGACAAAATGATTTCTTAAACACTATTACACAACACATGAAACATCAAAGCATTCATACAAATCTCTTAATGAAATGAGAGTGCTTATGTTTTAGGTTTGTTTTCTGGCTAACAGCTGTCAATTTTGGGATTAGTTTGAACAAGCTGTGAGTTTCACTGCAACTTTATTATGTAATCAACTGTCATCAAGTCCAACAACAAACCAAACAAAAAGCCCCTCCATAGCAAGATTCATCAAACTATCCCAGTTATCAACAGAACTTCCCAAAGGTGCACTTTAAATGCTATTATTTAAACTTGTTGGATTTGCTTGGAAATGTCTGAAACATTTGATTGTTAATTTTTAGTATACAGTGAGTGGTTTAGTACCAACCTTGGTGGTGGTGGGGATGAGCTGGGTAACCTCGTTTAGGCTGTGAAGATGAGGAACCAACTCCAACCACAAGTTCACCTGTGGAGACGACACAACATGTGATTTCAATTCCAACAGTTTCTCTATAATCACTAACAGTACAGTAATGTGTTCTGGTAATCTTCATGTTCCTGAAACTAAATCTAGACCAGTGGTTCTGAACCGTCGTCTTGAGCGACCTACATTTTTTTAACCATTGTAACCCCAGGTCACGTGAGGTCGCTGACTTTAAAGTTACTCTACCAGTGAAACTATTATTTTAAATGGACTTCCCATAAAATGCATCACTTCTGCACAGAGAATAAACCAACACACAACTTAAATGTTGTAAAACGGATAGTAGGTCGTTTTCTTTAGTGCGAATCAAGATCTGGTGAGATCCAGTGTACAGATGGGATCTCGGGAATCTTCAGGCGTTTCTGTGATTTTAAAATGTCAACAAACCGAGTATGTTATTCAAATTTTAAATGTTTGAGTGTAACGAGGAATTTCCTTCAGAAAGGTTTTGACAACGTATTAAAGATGAACATCAACAGCTAAAACTGGATCCTAAATGTTAAAATTTTCATTGTGGATTCTGGGAGAGGAACTTGAACTCTCGTATTGATGGAAGTTCACTCTGTGGGCCGGATTGGACCCATTGGCCAGCCAGTTTTGGCCTGTGGGAAGTAAGTTGGATATCCATGGTGTAAAGTGCATATCTGTGTGTCTTACTGAGGGGAGTTAGCAGTCAGCGATATGTGACGATACCTTGTTAGCACGGTAGTGCTCTTTAACGCGAGGTTTTAAGCCGATGTGCAGGTAAAGCTGGTCTTTCTGATTGTAGCGTGTCCATGCCACCTCTTCAAAACGATTGGGCTTGGTGTGGATGAACTTGGTGTCCTGCGGAACAGGCTGGTTTGGGTCGCTGTGGAAAAAGAGCGGAGTTAAAATCTCAGAGTGCTGAAGTCAGATTTCAATTCAGTTCAGTTCAGTTCAATTCTATCCATATAACGCCAAAAACAACACAGTCATTTCAAGAAAGATTTATTGAGAAAAACCCAATAATCCCTTCATGAGCAAGCAGAAGAGACCATGGAACAGAATCCAACTCTCTTTAACAGGAAGAAGAATGCAGAGCTTGACTCAGCAGCTGCAGCTTTCCGGTATTCCGGTTGGGAATAACAGAAAATGAAGGAATCGTGGTTCATTTGGGTGACAACTTAACATTTGATTTTTCACAAGTCTAGCATTTGACTGAAGCTAATCGGTGTGATTTATTTATTTATTTTAAGTGGTGAAATGCAGTCTAGGAGTAATCACATTTTAATCAATGGGGTCTAGGGTATAACGACTGATGAAATCTCCCCCAAAAGGTTAACGGGTATTATTGCTCAGAGATTATAACGAGTCTGATTGAAGAAAACTGCCTTAAAATTGCAAATAAATTCAAAAGTTTGCTTGTCGCACTTATTAAATTATGGATGTCTTCTTGGAAGTGAACCTATTTATGTATTATTTATAGATTAAAAAGAAGCTTCTAGCTGGGGACGTGGTTTGGGCAAAGATGCAGTTCAACCAGGCTTCTACTTTCCATAACGCATTATACTTTAGTGGTTTCAAGAAAAAGTTTGAATGTTATGTGCTATCTATTTTTAGCAACCATGCGAAAACTCAAGTTCATTGTACATGCAGGTCAGCAACCCATGTGTTTGCCCCTATCATGATCGGTTTATATATAGAGGGACCTTCAGCAAGGGATGCTGGCCTAAATAAAAAACACTTGCACTTAATCTGAACAGACCAGAGCCAGCAATGTGAGCTATGGAGACCCGTTCAGACCTACTGAGCGCCCCATTGTCTGAGGGCGGCATATGGAGCCAGCCAGACCTCATCAGGAACACGCTTAACCATTCGAATTGGTGGCATAAATCTCCCAGGTACCCGGCATTTCGCGTCAATTTGGGGTTATAAATGTAGATCATTAGTGCCTTTCCGTTTCCCTCAGGCCCGCTGGGCAGTGTACAGAAACGGCCAATGTCCGCCCATTATGCTACAGAAAAACAATTACTGCCATGACTCTATGCTGGAAGGCAACATGAGACAGAAGAGGGGAGGAAAAAGGATTTTAATTTTGTCGCATCCAGAATGTCACTCTTCAGGCTACGGCCATTTATTAATAATGTAATTGGAGATATGGAGAATATCCTCCATGAATACCAATTACACTGCGCAGTCCATAAAAGCCAATAGCATAATTCTCCAGTCTCGGTCATCAAATGTGGGTTTTATACTGAGGAAACACAGTTACAGTAAAAATATCAATTAGATGCTGTAATAGAAGGTTCATGTTGATCGAGTGCTGCAAAAACAAGAGCCCACAAAACGGGAATTACAAACATGTATATGAAGCTGCTCGGGGAACAGATGCAGATCACCTGATGATTTAATGATCACGGCTGGAGGAACTCACATCATAACTTGTAAAGTAGAGCAGTGTGCCCTCTGTTTGTTTTCCTGTTGCACCATGTGTTGATAACTACAAAGAAATCATGATATATACATACTACCTGTCTGTGTGTGGTCATACAAACTAAGACGTAAATACAAACACACACAATGTGCACTCCTTACTTTCCTACTCTCAGAAATAACAACCAACTTCAATGTAATATCATTCTATGAAGTGTAAAATCATCCTTTTTAACATAATTCCACAGGTCTTGGCAAAATCCTGTACAAATATTGCTGGAATTGACATAAATTGCATGTCGGGGGGAAAAAAATAATCCAACTTCTGCTGAAATTATTCATTATTTATTTATATAGATAGATAATTCATAATTAACATATTACTTGTTTTCCAAACATGTAAAAATGAAAGAAGAGGAAAAAGACTGAATAAATAAAAAAAGATACAATTATCCAAATGAGTCATTCAGAGTTCACATGTTCGAAAAGGGGATAGGAAGAAGTCTACGTTTTTTTTAACCCTACCCTTTTACATCTTTAGAGTTACAATCACACAACATATTTAATTATTTTCATTTTTTTCTTAATTTTCATCAGTGATGTTGGTTGGATAAATTACCAGAACTTTTCCAAAAGATTTCCAAAAAACAACCAGCACTGACTCATAACCATATAGATCTGCTCATGAACTCTGATGATGTCCGGGGGTAATAACAGGCAACAAGATCCTCTGCATCATGAGTGGAGGCCTCCAGTGATCACATTTAGTTTGTCTAACACAGATCTGATCTGATTAACACTCGAGGAACATGGAAGGCAAGTCAGCAACTCAAACTCTCGCTTGTTCCTCCCAACGTCCCTGGATAATTTTCTGAGTGTACTACATTTTTTAAACGCTGTTTTAAATGGCAGCCAACGAGTGGTCTGAACTTGAATGGCGGTTGACAAAGTTTCACATGAAACATTCCCATCTCCTTAAGAAGATTGACTACTTCAATGAAACCAGGAGAAATTCTCACTTTGCTCTTTAATCCATCTGTGACTCTCAAAAAGTCACCGCGATGTTCTGAAGTCTCTGAAGCTACAATATTTCATCTGTCTGCTGCTGAATTCAGCAATCACTCTCAACACTGACAAGCTGCCTACTGGCCCCTTAAAAAGCTGTTCCGACTGAGAAATTGAATGAGCATTACTTTGACTTTTTGCTAAAGTTTTCCATTGTTTTTCTACTTCCAGCTCCATCTTCTTTAGCTCCATATTTTTTAGACTGGTGCAACTGGTGAGGTTTAATTGGCTGAGACTGCCTGTACATGACATTTTGAGTGAGAATGCATTTCTTTGCCAATTTCGTCCCAGAAAAGTTGCATTTTTCCCTATTTCTGTAAAGTGTTCCCCAAAAATGCTCCACATTGGGAACCATTTTCAAAAAGCTTTGTTTTTAGTGGCTTCAATTCCCCTGATCAGCCACATTGGCAGTGTCACCATACCCCGTTTTAGCAAAGTTGGTCCAGTAGGTCATGACCACAGCGCTGAGCATCACGTCGTTCTTGGAGAAGTTACAGGGGAACAGTTCCGTGGGGCCGATCATCGGCAGGCCAAACACATATGGGATCTCATCTCCGTGTGCTGCATCTGCCCATGGTGGAACCTGTTGAAGAGCAGAGGGATGAAGCCACCGTGGATTCATCGCATTTGTGTGTGATGGATAGAGGCTGGGAAATACATGGATTCATTTGAGAGAAAAAAGGGAGATATTTGGAGGATATTGTTTTAACTGCCATATCAGATTTATGATTCACTGTATTACAAGGAGAGACAAGATGAGAAATAAAGGGATGGTGTTGACGGAAGAAAAACTACTTTGTGATTCATTTAAAGGAGAATATAGAGTACAGACGGCTGTAGCCATTTGAATTAAATAATGTGAGCTTCAAAATCAAATGTTGGAATTTCAATCAACATTATTAACACACACAGACACACACATACAACACACACACACGCACACGCACATATATTCACAGGTTTTATTTATAACCTTGCTGATTTGCAGTGAAACCGGAGAGATTAAAGTGATTCTGCAATGAAAGCCTGTGATTTCAAGCTGAATAGTGAATGTGGATTAAAAAGAAGATAATTAACTTGATGAAAAACCGCGGCCTCACTCTTCATGGCAAGTGTCTAACACATGTCGACACAAGTCACTGAAACATTCATTCAACTCAATTGCTGTTGAGTTCAGAGGGGGCAGATTGATAGGGTGTTTACTGAAAGTCAATACATATACTGTATTAAATAAATAATTCAAAAACAAAAAAAGAAATGGTTGTTAAACAGTAAAAATGTCACCAGGCATTTCCAACTAAAGATCACAAGAGCCCGACGTTGTGATTAAAGGCCCACCTGTTCCGTCTGACAATGGTGATAGAAGGCATAGAAGTAGGTTGGCGATCCGAAGCTGGAGTGCAGGTCAGCCGTGGCAACAGCCGGCGCCACCCACTGGTGATCGGTAAATAGGGCGAGCAGCGTCTTCCTGCGGGTCTCCGGGTTGTGCCTGTCCGCCCAATCAGTGTACATAAACTTGATGGTCTCCCTGAGGATGTCTTTCCCCTCTGGATAGCCATAGAGGTCATCCACAAAGCTGGACACGGCATAGTCAAAGTCATTAGCCTGGACGCCATTTTCATTGTCCACGATGAGCTCCACAAATTTAAGGCCCTCGCCTTGGTTCACTCCCAGCATTATGTCGTAGTTGAGGAATTCACCTGTTGAGAGACAATAATTGTGTTACAGAATCAAGAAAAGGGCGGCGCTGACATCTGAGTAGAGGAAACCGATACCTTGCTCCATGAGTATCTGAGGGTCATCAGGTATAACGTCCCCGTCAATAACGGGGCCAAAGGCAATGTGGTAGCGGGCTGGCTGGATGTCTTGATCCACGAGCTCTTTGTAATGTTTTCTCTGCAGGCACAGCACAAGCTCCACGGTGTCCTCCAGGTTACAGCCCACCTTCCTGGCGAGCATCCGTGCATACTTGGCCGGCTGAAAACTAACAGCCCAACTGGACAGAGCCGTCCCGCTCTGGGCGATGGCTCTCTGGAAGAGGCCTGGAGACAAAGACAGCCGAGGGAGAAGGGTGAGTAAAGCAAAATAACCAGGAAAAAAATATAGCTTCTACTACACAAATGAATACAATTCTCATTACAAAGTTACAAAAGTTTCTAATCTTGTCTGATGAACCTTCGCCACCAAACGTTTGGGCTAAGGGTATGTATTTGACTGAGTGTATTTAGTAATTGGTTTGTGTGCATGTATTTTACCAAATTTTTCACAAAAACTTTTCACCCAAATTGCATTAAATCCTCTGGGATGATTTGTCATCATTCAAGGAACATTCTATTAGATTCTTGGATATGAACGACTAACCATTTCTGAATAAATCCCCCATAAACTGTGAAAAAAATGTCCCATACAAAGGAGATCAAAGGAGATCAACATCTGTTACCATGGATGTGGCTTTAATAAAAACTATTCACCCGAATTGCATGAAATTCATCATCACCCGGCTTCAGAATTATCGTGTTCCTATTTGCAGTTGCTTTTGGTTCTGTTTGAAAATGTCAATAAAAAGAGTTGGAAAAAATTAATTACAAAATTTGTCATCACCCTCAGGTGCGAACAGATTGTTGTGATGACCCACAGGCCGACTCTGCCCCCTTGTAGACAAAGGAAATTCTGACACCGTGCATGCGCTGTCATATATAGTTGTATAAATAGTAGATAAATAGTAGATGACAATAACAATGTGTCCTCCAGAGTGCCATGACTCCCCGTTCATATTCTCCTAGACTTGGTGGTTTTATAGTTGACAGTCACCGTAATAACAACCCAACTTGGTCGTCTGTCCACTAGAATGTCGGTGTTTTCCAGGTGGTAATGTTTACAGAGAATTGTTCTCTGACTTCACGTGTGTTGTTTCATTAAAAAGATAACCAACAGCACCCACTAGTGGCTCAACATGCTAACCACATCACTTTCAACGTTTCTGCCGATTCCATGGAAGTACATATGGTTTTCAATATGTTACAGTGTACACGCAAAACCTTTCTGAGACGAAAACAAAAAAACAATGAATTTTCTATTGAAATGTTTCAAACATGTGAACAGGGTTTCGGCCAAACGCTGCGATAAACTACTGATGTGGGAATCAAGTTTACGCCCATGAAAGTTTTCCTGTTTGTGTTAATCTTTCTGTCGGGACAGTCAGCAATACAATTCATTAAAGAAGTTTAAAAAGATAATCCTCCTTTGCCATTATTGCATTAATGGTAACAAGCAAGATGCTAATCTCATAACTAAAATGTGTTACTACAATAAGCATAGAGAATTTTGGTCTATCAGGTAATGATCAATTAATCATGAATTATTAGAAGGTTACCTTCAATTAACATTAGCGAACACATGAGCCAGCGTAACCCAAATTAATGCAGACATTGGCAATAATCTAACATACGTGTCTGTTTGGTAACATCTGGCTGAAGTCCTCATCTTGAAATCTCGCCAAAACAGACAAAAGTCCTGCAGGAATTTCTGTGACTTCTTTGATCTTGTTTTTTATTTATTTATTCATTTTTTTTTTTTTTTACCTTTCGTGGAGTTGCTCCAGCGGTTACCCTCCGAGTAGTGGGACAAGGTGAGCAGGTTCACACAGGAAGCTCCGGCGCCCGAACCGAACACTGTGATTCGTAACGGGTCGCCGCCGAAAGCTGCTATGTTCTCGCTGGTCCAGCGCAGAGCTTGGATCTGATCCAGCAAGCCGTAATTCCCTTTGGCTGCCTGGTCGCCCGTGCTGAGGAAGCCTGCACAAAAGACACAGAAAAACACAGACGTCAGTTTTGTTTTGTTTTGCTTTTTTTTTGTGCTTGCGTGTTTTATTTTCAACAAATGACTTGCGAAAAATCAATAATCTAATAAAATGCAGGTATTTTTCAAGGCAGAATTTCTCATTTGAGAAGCATCCAAACAGATTGTGTTTGTAAAGAACAAAAATGACCAATGTGTTCATGTACTTGACCCTGGGTGAGGGAATGCAGCATATCTGTTAAAAAGAGCAAGGATAAGCACGATGGGGTGGATGAATGGATAATATATAAGCCTTTCATTGAAGATTGAACATGAAATCAATGTGAACACAGTTTGAGCAAAAAAAGTTGGAGGACTTCTCCAAAGCTGAAGACTACTCAACTAGATTTTGTTATTGGATTTAAGGAGAACATTTGTTTCACAGTCAACTTGTAAAATACAAGGTGAAAAAATGAAGAGGGGTAAACTTACTAGTACACAACTGAAAATGCAAATATTCCTTAGTGCTCAAAGACTGAAGACTGAATTGAGATGTAATAATTGCATGTAATGTTATGTATCAGTCATTATGGTGACATGAAAATAAAATGACCAAGTCTTATGTACCAGTACATGGTATTGTCCATGTACTGGTACATGTGCAGAGGAACTATTTACTTCAGCCACGGTGCGCATGACCAGTAGCAGTGTTTGTTGTGTTTACACAGAGACAGAAAACAAGCGCTTTCAGAAAGCTCCACCCTGGGAGCCATTTTTAAAAGTTGTCTGTGGCCCTGAGCACCGTTCTCCCCAAACGAGATGCCACTTTTGCGTTTTCACTTGAAAACATTGTCATGTAAATGGAGCCTTAACAATTTACCAGAAATCTCTCTTTCTTTTTTCATCATAGCTGAACTGCTGCATCCTCCAGCTTCCCATCATCTTTTTTTTTTTTTCTTCATCCAAAGAAACCCGAGCTACTCCAGGTCAGCATCAGTGTTGGGCAGGTTACTTCCAAAATGCAATACATTATATATTATAAGGTGCTGTCATTTAAAATAAATTATTTACATTGAAATATTACAGTCTCTGAATTGTAATGCATTACACTACTTTCACATTACTATTAATTTACTTTCACCAAAGTAGCAATACAAATATGGCTAGGCATTCTAAATAGCTGAAATGTAATTTATTGCTGTTTATTGCTTCAGTGGAGGTGATGTAGGATAATGACTGCACCTCCTAAAGCTACTACTAACTTCATATAATCAACATAAAGGCTCAAAAACAACGACCATTAGAATCACATCAAGTCGACAAAAGATCAGTCTGATAAGTTACGAAGGAGATGCTGTAGATATTTAAAGTCAAGGCCGATTCATGTGAAACACAATAGAGCTCCAGCTACTATAATTTAACCTACTGCCAGATGAGATGACAAGACACATAATCTCTTAATCAGTTTTTTTTCCCCTGTTTTTTTTAATTCTCTTTTAATTCAAGGTCACAGCACACGAGCTGCACTGAATGGACATAACTGATGCTTAATCAACAATAAAAGGCTGCTTTTGGAGGACTAAACCTGCCATTTTATATAAACTATATTATCACATAGACCAGGAGAAGTGCCATCAAAGCCAGGTTTAATCATTTAATCCTTGATTTTTCCCACATAAGACACACACTACATGTTGAATATAAACTTTCACTTCTCACAAAAATAAAATCAGGTCCCTAGCTCCACAGCGCAGTAGTTTGAACAATTTCATGACAATGTCTAGTAATGAAACTTCAATCCACCACAGACAGAATCAGACTTCACCAATAATACCGATAAACTGTTCAGACTGACACCTTAGGTCCTGACAAATGGAAGGAAATGAAACTAGGCCACATTCTCACAATGCTTTAGAGTTACTTTAAAACAGATTGTTTAAAATTATGGAAAAATCTTTTTTCTCAAATCAATGATCAGCATGACGCCTTCGGTGGTTCAGAAGAAGACGAAGAAGAAGAACAGAAAATGAGTCACACCCAAATAATCCTCTTGGGGAAATTTCTAACAAGGTCTAGAAATAGGCTCATGATTGTGAGCTTGAAGACTTGACATTTATTTATTTTATTCATCATATTATATTAATCTCCCTTGGGGAGACATTTTTTTTTTACCCGTCGGTAGCAGTCACACAGCGCGACTCTTGGGAGGAGCTGATGGGGAGTCAAGGGTCTGACTACGGGAGGAAACCAGAGTACCTTGAGGAAACCCACACAGAAATGGAGAGAACATGCAATCTCCACACAGAAAGGCACTGGCTGATATTTCAACCAGGACCTACTCGCTCTGAGGCAAAAGCGCTAACCACTGTTCTAGAAATCTGCATATACGTATCTCGTAAATGTAGAATCTGAGCCTGTCGTCGTCTTAGTGAATTCCTGTAGCAGGAATATAAAATACTTGCAGATTTTTTTTGTTTGTTTCAAACATCAGAATATCTATCAGAATTCTTAAGAAACCCACCTAACAGCTAAAAATGAATTGTAACATGTTAATTTTGTAATGGGTATAATATTGCAGAATGTTAATTAGTTATGTGTTACCGCATTACATCATATAATAAAAAGTTAATGTAAATGCGTTACTTTATTAACGCGTCACTCCCACCACTGGTCAGCATAAACATCCAGTGCAAAGTGAGGTATGAATGCACCAAGAAGACAAAGGCCACAAAGTCTGCCCACAGGAGAGCGCTGCTCTTTTAGAGCAAGTTGAAGTCTGACTCCCACCATCTCCATCTCTCTCTGATTTCCATGTTAAAAGCTCTATTACCTGCCA
>OMNM01065950.1:0-13193 GCA_900302745.1 Parablennius parvicornis | reverse complement strand
ATGAAATATAATAATAATAATAATAATAATAATAATAATAATAATAATAATAATAATAATAATAATAACAATAACAACAATAATAATAATAATAATAATAATAATAATAATAATAATAATAATAATAATAATAATAATAATAATAATACGTCAGTGACGTAGCATGACGTGTGTCGTCACAGGAGGAAAGATGGCGTCCGTGTCAGAAATGTACGATGTCGGTTGGGAAGGTAAGTCAAAGAAAAAGCACTTTTCCCTCTTCTGTCAGTGACTTATTCTGTCATACTTTGAATGCGCTATGAGTTTCCACGTGTGAGAACACGGCAGAGAGTCGCAGTCGAGACGAACAGCGGAGTTTAAATTCAGACGTGTACACTGTGTAGCTAATGCTAGTTAGCACCGTGTGCTAACCCTTCTTCACTCTGCTGTGGAGAAGGTAACATCGGGTAAATATCATCATATTTGCCCTCCAGTGATCTGATGATAGTAGAAAATGCGACGTGTGTGTACAATGTGCGAAGATTTAATGTGCGAAGACAGCATTGAGCACCCGTTAGCATGTTAGCATGCTCGTGTAGCGTCGTTCTTTGGCAATTCTTTGTCTGATCCGACCAAGAACATCGAGATAACAACGCGACAACTTATATATGTTCGTGTTTCATCTTCAGATCGAAAAGAGATCGTAGCTTTTCGTGATTTCTTCACAAAATTGTCCGTGTTTTATTGTTCTCGTACATGTAAACAAACGTCCAGAATGTGGTCAGATACCTTTATCTCAGTGAATATGTAAGATCATGATAAAAAAAAAAAAAAAAAAAAAAACAACAACCAAATGTTCTATGATACACACTCCTCGATCTGGTGGTGCAGGTTGTTCTTAGGATTTCCTATTCTTGACCACAGAAATGAGAGACAAGCTCCGGAAATGGAGAGAGGACAACAGCAGGAACAGTGAGCAGATAGTGGAGGTCGGAGAGGAGCTCATCAGTGACCATGGATCGAAGTTGGGAGATGACAGTAAGCGTGTCAAGAGTCTATCTATCTATCTATCTATCTATCTATCTATCTATCTATCTATCTATCTATCTATCTATCTATCTATCTATCTATCTATCGCCATTGTTATGAACTCACAGCAGCTTCTATTCTTTTCTGAATAAGAGAATATTTATCTTGTTACTTGTCCTTATGTGACATTATGTAATATAAGTGGCTTTTCCGTCTATGTTCACAAATAGAAGCATTCTTGATTTAGGATTTTTTTTTTTCAACCAGAATCCAAAACCACAGAATTTTCCTCTGTGAAAAGTCAGACTAATGGTACTGACTGTGGCTTCATTCGTACAGCTGTGAGAGATATGATTGATCTAAGTGGGTCATTTTCTTCTGCTGCATCTTTTTTCTTCTACTTTTGGATACGTTTTCAAACAGGATCTCAGGTTTCCTGTAATGTGGAAAACATAGATACACAGCGTCACTGCTGAAAGGATAGAACTAGAAACATAGGATGGTTTACATTAAAAGTAGATTTAGGAGATTTAAGGACAATGTTGCAATACTGATGTTGAACTTTAGATAGCATGTTGATAATATTGTACACTTCCAGAAATCTAATGTATTCCAGGCATTGTAACATGAATACAGCACTAATTTAGTAGCTCTAATGGTTAAAAAAAATACCTTGTCGACCTGGTCCGTTGCCTTGCACAGTGCATGGTGCGCTCTGAATTTCACTAATATTTTATTTTGAGGCAGAAGTGTGTTTTACTATGTTCATATCAGAGGTCACAATTTCCTTTTGTAGCATAACTGTCCTGCTACATTACCCCATAAAACTCTCCCTTTTCCCCAAGTCATTATGATTCATACGGTCTTTAAAAGAGGCGGATAAACACTTAACATGCCATGCTTTTATTGAAACCAGCTTTTAAACTGGCTGTGAAATGAGATGGCAATTATCAAAACAAGAACTGGAATCATTAAAGTCAAGAAAACATGGGGGGATTTATTTGTTTTGGCTTAACCTGACAGATTTTCTTTGGGGTGGATCCGAATTGTATTATTCTTTTCAATTAAGAGAGGGGGTTCGTTTGGCTGAACAAGTCCAGTTTTACTTGTCAACTGTCGAGCACGCTGCATTTATTCCATTAATTGGCTTCTGTAGCCAGGCTGTTAGTCAGTATGTTATAATGTTACAGTTGACTGAAAGAAAAAAATATTTTCTAAAACATTTCTTCGTTTTATTGCTAACCACGGAGGAAGCGATGGTTGTGCTTGTTCGTTTGATGGAAATGTCACAAACTGAAACATTATTTGGTTAAATTTGTGTATTTAGTTCAGAAAAACAAACTTTAATGTGGTGTCGAGTAAATCAAAAATTGAAGGATATAGAAAATGGACAGAGTTATTAAATAACCACTTAAGACCTTGATTCAAGCAGCCATTGATGACTTTATTGCTGGTCTAAATAGTCAGGGTAATTCTTTCACAGTAACAAATCACATTTATTCCATCTTGGGTTACTGTTTGAAACGATATGGACATTTATTTTTACTCTTAGTGCAAACAAATGCTTTAAGCTGTTAACACAACCACATTAAAAAGTCACTGCTTGTTTTGGCTGTAGAACTACCGCCTGATACAGTAACATGAATCCTACAAAGAATAACAAACACCCCAGTGTGACATTTACATGAACAAATCACATTTATGTCACAAGCAATTAACATTAGTTTCTTTTTTTATGACTTTAAAGGTAGCTCTGCTTTCAGTGAACCTCCTAAACTGTGTGTATTCTCTGCTTTTCCACTGGTATCTTCAAAAATCATGTTTTTTTTTTTTTCATTTTTCCATTCTTCATCCATGAGCGCTGTGTGTGGAAGATCTAATAATGAGGAAAACTAATGGTTGGGGTTAGCAAGAGATTTTCAGATAACTTTAGTATGAAAATGGAGAAGTTCATTATAACAACTTTTTTCCTTAGAAAGGGTGCACTTAAGTTCCTTAAATGTAACATGATTACTGAAATTGAATTAGTTTTATTACCAGCTCAGGGCTGGGAAATGAATAGCATGACTGCATATGCTTTCAAGAGGGTGTTGCATGTTTTTACATTTCAGATAATTAATAACATATTAATTTCGCAGCACTGTAAAGCTTTGAACGAATACATTTTAAATAAGATCATCTGGAGCGTATGCCGCGAGGAAAATGCTAAATGTGGTGTTATGTTTTAAATGGAATGGAACAGCTCTTTGAATGAACTCTTAAGCCACTGATTCAAACCATGGGAGCTTGTTTATGCGGGTACAAAAAACATCAAATGCAGCTGTTGAGGACGGAGTCCCAAGTTTGCACATCAAGTGTACAGTTCAATATATCATTTTGTCGTGTTACAGCAGACAGTGGAAAGGAAAGGGCGTTAACACTGTCCTCTTTGTCTGTGTCTCTTCTGCCCAGTATGGATTATTTATGAGCAGGTGATGATCGCAGCGCTGGACTGCAGTCGGGATGACTTGGCCCTGGTACGTTTCGCGCCGCTCTTCCTCACACACCCTGGAGCTTCAAAAGCAATCGCTCACCCTCTCGCAGCCTCTCCTGCGTTCGCGGCACCCACTTTGCCAAATGTGAAAATCTGATTTTCATTTGGCCAAGTGGCATTACTCTCTCCGTACTTTGGAAAAACAATTTACTGAGAGTTGGAATTAGAGGGTATAGCAAATGAGTGCAGGGGCTTCAAGTGTTAGCTGAGCTTGGTTGTCATTTATGGATTTAAAAAGTTCTCTTTCTTTTATTTCTATTTTTGTTGTAAAATCCACAAGATTTTGTCTGCATTGAGATAATTTTGAGATTGCGATATTCAAAACTCTGCAAAAGGTCAAAACCTGCATTGGATTGCAAAGGACAGAAGATCGCAGCAACTGAAAAGCCTCATCTCCAATCAGTATGGATATGACGACTCCCCCTGCCGAAATGAATGACTCATTGAGTACAGAGAAGGCAGAACTCAGTCATTACAATTAGTTGTCTGTTGGCTATCCTTTCGGCGGCGCTGCCAGACTTTAAAAAGAGAAAAAAGAAAGACCAGACGCGAGCTGATGGATCGTACAAACGATCCAGGTCACACTGCAGACTTTTCCATCTCGTTCAGGATAGCACTGAATGTGATTGCAGTCGTTTCTCACCTCCTTCGTGACTGTGTGATCAAATTTATTGTCGGTATTGGGGGGGGGGCAACTCGAAAGTGGCTGTGGGAATCCTCAGTCTGGTTATTTTGGGAGAGACGTGGCTGCTCGAATGAATAAAGTAGCCTGAAAATTGTCGTTTCGACTGTCTCTTTCCAAACCAATGACATATTTTTGGGGGGAAATGTAAAAAAAAATCCAGACATTTTCAGGTGAATTGTAACAGAAAAGAAAAAAAACAAAACGTTTGGTGCTTGTGTGAGAGTGTAACATGAAGTTTAAATACCACCACCCATAATTGCTCTCTCCATCTACCCACATCCTTGCAGACCTGTCTACAGGAACTGAGGCGGCAGTTTCCAGATAGCCACAGAGTGAAGCGATTAACAGGCATGAGGCTGGAGGCTTTGGAAAGGTAAGCATCGTGGACCGAAAGCTCCAGAGAGAGAGAGTAAGAGAAGAAGTTAAGAATTTTTTTTTTTTTTTTTTTTTTTAAACACAACCTCACGTTTATGTATAGTACTTTGGGAGGCATGGGGGCGAGAAAGCGTTAGCAGATCATAAGAGGTCCAGTGGTCTGGGTGTGTGTGGGGTACGGTGTGTTTATGTTGGATCACCCAGCGTTCCGTCTGGAGAAGAGGGCAAAGCGGAGAAGAGAGGCTCAGCACTCGGTCGTCCTGTGGCCCTTTACCCTGAGTTAGGGATTCCCGGGAAGGAAGCGGTCGCGTCCCCGTGTTATTGTGGGGGTCCCGCCGTCGTCTCTGGTTTCAAGTCCATTGTTGTTTTCCTTATTCTTCTTTTACGCTTTTCTGTTTCCCGTCAGTATTTTCAGGCTTTTTATCGTCTCGTTCGAGTGCCTGCGTCATGAACACGTCTCGGCCCCTGTAAATATTGACTTGTCGCCACAATCAGAGGGTCGAACTCGAGGAGGAAAGATAAACAGAGGGGTATTTTAGTCTGTGCTGAGCTGAAATTAGGGTAATTCAATCTGTTTACTAGCTCGCTCCCATGCCCCTCCCAGATCACCAGTGCTGGTTTATCGGTTATGTCAGAGTTTATGTGATAATTGAGAGTGATTACCTCGGCACTGTCAGATTAAATAAACGGCACACTGGGATCTAATTGGCAGCAGACAGAGCTACACTTCAATGACACAACTTCAAACAGTTAGGGCCCTTCCTCGACACACACACACACACACACACACACACACACACACACACACACACACACACACAGACGCATGGTGTGATGTTTTCCAAATTTTAAGTAAAACTGGGCAGTAGATAGTCAAATGACTGTTTTCCCTACAAAATGTCTTGGTGAAGTCATCATTTGAGCTAAGAAATCACAAATGACTGTGTTTGGGCAGTTATGCTGATAGCTTGTGATTTTCAGTCCGAGGCAGATCAGCCTGCAGACATAGTACAGTGAAGTCTATTCATTCAACATGTCTAGATGGCATCTGAATACAGTCTCACCCACAGGGCACAGACACAATAAAAGACTCACTATACTGGGTAGTGCATTTACCATCGGTTCAATAAGTCAAGGGTGGGAATTCATTGTTTTGCCGTGAGTAGTCAAGCATGCCATGACTTGAATGCAGACAAGTGAAGGTTTTGCCTCCGTTGTTGTGACAAAGTAGAATGGTGTCATGAGCAGTGCGATGTACAGGTCATTGAAGGAACGAGAGTATTGAAATTCACAAGGTTCAGTGGTCAGTGCTGGTCTCTGGACCAGATGCTCATCGATGCTGAAGAAGTATCAACATACACGACAGTTTTTGGTCAAAGCTGAGTCATGAACAGGTGCTCTCAACCCACAGTGCCACGGAGCAAAGTATTTTTCACTCAATCCACTCAAAAATAAATAATAAGCATATATTTTGAAGCAGCCCATACTCATTATAGTACCTGTCTTCTTTTGTAGAGCTGTTCAATAAATAACGCAGAATCACCATGTTTCCCATTGGAAAAAACACAAATGTTTTAATGATTTCACCATGTATTATTTTTCTCATTATAGTATTTTCAAGATAATGAGTCCTTTCAATGAATATAACATCAGTTGTCAGTTATTCCAGCATGTTTTGATTGCCTTCAATGTTCAAGATGGGAAATGTATTTACTGTGTTTTTTCAAAATAACACTGAACTAGATCCAGATGCTCCAGCCATTTGTACATTTCTCTTCACAAAGGAAACTCAAGTTTTAAAAGAGGAAGGTATGACTTAAATGTTGACTGAGAACAGGAGGGAAGAAGAAACAAAATTTGGAGAGAAGCCGAAGCTGATTACTGATCATCTCCATCTCTTCTTCCCTTATTCTTATTTACCTTTTAAGAGCTCTCTCAAGCACTGTCATTCGAAAATCTCCAAAAAACAAAAAAAAAAACAAACCAAACAAAACTGTGGCTTTATTAAGACATTGAAAGATTTTTGTATTTACTCCAGCATACCAGGATAAGAGAGTCTCTGCATCGTGTTGGTATCAGTCTATTCTCTCAGTGCTATTTCGTGGCCAGGTCAAGAAAGACAGTTTAGATTGATGACAAAACACATTGTTTTTGTCTTATCCGGGGTTGTGTTTTTCTTGCTAAGGATGGCATCATCCCTTAGAAGAATGTCTTCTGCGAAAACAAGCTGCATGGCTATTTGTTTTGGACTAACAGTCATTTATGGTGGAGTGCTTTGGGGCATTCAGGGCACTGATGCTTGGGGAAACTGCAGAAACTTTCAGCTTCACAAACTCCAAATCACTAAAAGATGACATTATCATAAAATTACTGTTTTCTAGCAAAAAACAAAGCAAAAAAACAACCCCTAAGTGAGATAACTAACTGTGTGTGGTATTCATTATTATATTGCACTGTTAATGTATTCCCTCTCCCTGTATAATATAATGTAAACAGATGGAAGGACAGATTCTGAAGTGGTCCAGGGTCTTTGAGTCAGCTGGCACAGCTTGCCTCTCAGATCTGCAGGAGCCCCGTTGACACTGCCGCCCCCCGATCCCGACTCGTCACATTTGGCCTCCTAGGCAAGGAGGCAACAAGCTGGAGGAGAGAAGCCTCATGCTTATGTCCAGCTTATGCCAGCATGTGCGTTCATTAGACTGGAGGGCTTACTCTGTACATCAAGTGGTCTTAAGGTTGTTAGTAGCACGGAGAAGATGGCTGTTGGTGAGGAAAGTGAGGAATGCCTGAGCCAGCGACCACTGCATGGATTATCCTTTTACACCAAGGACCCACTGACCGTCTATATTTACGGCTTAGGCAGCTCACATTGTAAAATTCTAATGATTTTTTAAAGTCAACATGACATTTGAGCCTCCCTCGACTCCAGAAATTCCATCTTTTATTAAATTAGACTACCACGTTCAAAAAAACAATGTATGAGAGGATAAATCTTGTTTACTGTGAAATCATTGGTTATTGCCATTAGCAATGAGGCCTAACATCAGTGACCGTGTACATAATTACATCATGTTGTATTATTTTATTCCATTGATGGTTGATATCAGGAATAAAGCTATTTTAGAAATATCCTCTAACCAGAGCTTTTATGGAGCTCGGACTAATTGGGAGCTTGTTTTGTTCCTGAACATAATAATTTGGTTCAAATCATTGCATGCAAAGACTGGAACACATATACTTAATGTCCTCTGCAGTGATAGATCCATAGTGAAAGAGTTGTGTGTGCTTTTGAATGCCACTGACTTCCAGGTTTCCCCTCATGTCGGGCCAATTAAAATGAAAAGATGAAAAGAGACCTTCGGCTAAAATAGCCTGCAGGAGAAATCAATCAAAATAGAAGGCATGGGCAGTTCTGACTGGATTATCTGAACCTTTGTGAGCATTTTGTCCCTCACGCTTAATGTAAACCATTCTGCCAAAGCCCACCTTTAAACGCTGACCAGGAATACATAATATATATAAATCAGAGTCAACAATATATTAACTGTGGGGAAGTCTTACACAACACTGAAGTTCACATTCTGAGTTGGGTTGAGTGAGTTGGACAGGTAATGGTATAAGGATGTCTATAAGTGTACTGATGTGATGTTGGGATAGAGTTTATAACAAGACAGGATTATTGTCAATTCAATGCCAAATCATTAGCAACAAGACCAATAGGGTTGGCAACTCTATGAAAATTTCTACCAAAGGCAAATGCCTGTCACTGCTAACCTGCTAACTCCACCCTAACCTGTCAATGTTTACATGTTTTTTTTCATTAAAAACATGAAAACATAAAGTAATGAGATTCTGGGGTCAAGAAACTTTGTTTTACTCAGACGGAGATGAGATCACAACTTATGACCAAATGTAGATGCAGAAATCCTGGTAATTGCAAGAGTTGCAATTGTATGATGGTGGAACAAACAGAGATTGTGATAAGTCAAGAGACTGAAGATAATCAGGAGCAGACAGCGATGGACCAGTGCATTGTTTGTGTGCTTCCAACCTGGACGCTCCGTCTGCTTGAGGTTTTCAAAATCAGTCATGCAAGTGTCGACAAACCAAAGAATAATAAAACCAAAATGATAAACAACAACTATCCATTGCCATATTTCATAAAGCAGTTTTTTCTTCACTGCAATGTTTTGTCAAATTAGGGAATTAAAAAGGTTTGAAACCACTAATTGAGGTTATTCATCAGTAAACACCATCTACAACTTCTCATGACTCGAGCGGGCTTGTCAAGTCTTATTTGCCACCTGCTGGTTTCACCTGTTCATTCTGAGGTTCACGTCCACCAAGTCACGCCGTCTTATGCTTCCGTGCAAGTTGTGCCATTCAATTGTTCAGCCTGTCTTTACCCGTTATGGCTTTGCAAAAGTGTCAGGATGATTCACTCTGTTTATCTGAGGAACAATACACAAGCGTGCACACACAGACACACATCCGCATGCACACACACAGATTTTTTTTTTTTTTAAATCAGGCACCGTATTCAATGGTGCATAATCTTTAATTGACTTTAAATTCATACGTTTTAGATGATATCTGCAGATTCCTTTAAAAATCACCGTCGAGCAGTAAAGCCATTCATTAAGCCAGTAAACTGTTGAAACAACTTCTAGCTTGTCACAATCAATTGATCCATTTTCATTGACTGCAGTTTTCATTTTGCAGTAAATACAGGTTTCGGTTAGTGTGCTTTCAGTACGGCACCTGAAAGCAAGCCACCCCGCGAGTGTCCAACTTTTTAAAGTATAATGAACAGAATTGGACTGGACCGAAGAAGAAATCCATTTAATATATGATTACTGCATGCTGTAATGTAAATGTAATTTGTTACTCCTTGGTACTGGTAAAAAAAAAAAAAAAAAAGCCTGTTTATGGGCTGGGAATATGTTAAGAAATGGAAATAAAATTGCAGCAGAAATTCATTTCAGGTTCAGATAATGATTATAAATTTGTTGAAGTGAAAACAGGACTGGTTGGGAACTCATGCATCACTGGTTTTAATTAAATAGCAAAGACACTCCCAAACAATTCATCATAATTTAGAGTTTCTTCACTCCGAAGCAAACTTGTGCAGGAGTTGGTTTGAAGTGAGAGCTTTAGCAAACACTTTGTTTTTCTCAAACCTCAGAAATGTACAGGTTTCTAGTTGGCTCTTCTCATTCCTGCTACAATACACAAGAGCCTTAAGACGAAGTCTACAATTAGTCTGCTCTAACAAGGACAGGCAACACGTTCAGTGAACAAGATAATTGCTTTTTTAGTCTTAAGTGGAATGCTTGGATCTCTTGTTTTATCTTTTCAGTCGAATAAGGAAGCTGTTCAAATTCGAAGTTATGACTACAGGAAAGCATTCAGATTGAATAAATTCATTCATCTTCAACTACAAGAACAGTAATGTGGAAGTAATTGACAGGAAAATCTGTGTTGGAGGATAATCAGAATGGTTTTTAGCTGTTTTATTGATAAGCCTTTTTTCTGCATCATTCTTGATTCTCCTGCAGTCACTTGCAGTCTTTGAATACGGGTGTGAATACGTGTGAGCATGTTTTTGTTTATTAAAGAGATGGAGGAAATCCAGAGAAAGGCCATCTGTTACAATCTCACCTCGCCTCTCTTCCTGTTCAAACTCCCGCTGTTTTCCCGCCCACTGATTCCTCCTATTTCCTACCCCTCCATAGCTAGACTAGTATGACAGGGAGTGAAATACTGGAGGCTTTGTGACCCCGCCCTCTCTAAATCCCTCCCCTACCTGTCCTTCTGAGGTTGATAACTTCCCAAAATCACCATTCCAACACCCGCCTCCACTTCACATTGTGATTTGCCAGCTTGGAGAATGCGTGAGAGGAGCTAGTTTTGTTAGGACGTCCATTACTCAGCCACTGCCATGTTCACGAGCCAATGCAACACTGAAGATTGTTTAAAACAACGTGCAAAGCACAAACATTAAGTCTCCCTAATCAACACAATACGCACCATTTCATTACACCTTCAAGAGTAGATATACGGCCATTCTTATCTGATGGCGCTTATCATAACATTCACTTCTGACAGACTGGAGGAGAGAAAACAAACACGATAATCAATTACTGCACTCAGTGTACGTGCTGTTCATTCACAGAGTTTTGCTTCTTGGTATAGAGGTTAAAGAAGCAAGCTTGTGCTGAGATGTTTTCAGGTTCCCACAGCTAAAACATTCCCACTGTGAAGGTCCAACAGCCTCAGCAGCTCCCAGTGGCTGTTTACTGCTCACCAGAAAAGTGTGTTAACAAATGATAACAGCACATTTATCTTTACTACTTTTACACACTTTTGCACATGTACGTTTTTAATCTGGCGCCAATGTCCAAGTATTTCACAACCCTGCACATTGTTGCTTATTAATGCTCTTAGTGTAATGTGGGCAGATGTGTTGTTGAGACTTCACTGTCATCAAGCAAAAAAAAAAACATATTGACCAATGATTAATAGGCTGTACATCAACAGCACAGCCTTGTCACTTTACCACTGCATCATACAGTAGTAACGTTATTTATTCATTTCACTCTGGGCAGAGGGGAATCCGAGCCACATTGTGTCAGTTCCTTCAATTCAGATTGAATCACACGCAGACAAAAATCATTTGTCACTTCAGAGAAGTTCTTCATCCTGAGCCACATCTTCATCTTTGACTTCTGTGAATTCATTCTCATGCAGGAATCCTTTCTTTAAAGTACACATGATAATCTTATAAAAAGGTACAACCTCTGTGAACCATGAACCTGAGTCTGCTCACAGGTTATCAGACCGTTTTGGCTCTTTTGTTTTTATAGTTTGTTTTCATCATGTACAATTGAAGTGTTTCATGTATTGTCATGTTATTTTCCTGTTTTCTTGTCTTTGACATTTTGGTGTTTAGTTTATTTGTTAATATCAGTTCTATCTGTTTGTAGTTTATGCATCAAGTTATATTCACTGTCCTATTTTCGTTTTTTGTTTGTTTTTTTTTTTATATTAGTGTTTCATGAACTTCAGCTGATCTTAGTACTTTCTCCTTTCAGATGCTTCCTGTTTCTTTGGGCTGAATCCGTCAAATGTTGATATTTTCGCCGGAGCTGCTGTAACGCCATCTTTGATATCCCAGAATCCCTTGCGGCTTGATGTCAGTTCGTGAAATATAAACACAGTTTGATGGCAACAAATTTTGCTTTGTTTGTAAACATATCGACTTTGGTGTGATCAATTTGGGATACTACAGATTGGAGTTTACTGGAAATGATTGTTAATGGTCTTGTTTTAGTGTGTTGGTTTATTCTCTGTGCAGAAGTTACACAGGCCTGCCACTGCTGTCAGTAAGACTTATTTTGTTGTATTTAGCATCTCATTTCATTATCCTTGAATTAGTTTTGTACTGTATTTGGTTTCATGCCCTTTTGGGATTTCAGTATCGCCATCAAATCTATTTTGTAAGTTAGGCTTTGTCTTTTGGTATTTTCCCCACAACGTCGACAGTAGCGTTGACTCAACAAACCTGAACTATTTCACTCACCACACAGTGCGACTGGTGCAATGAGCTGCTCTTACAACCAAATGCTAAAAGCAGAATGGAGTGACACGATGACCAAAACTCCAAATGCATTTCACTGAAACGTCAGTTCACAGCTTTGCAAGGCGGTAAATACTGGACTGTTACCACATTACCCATTTATTTCCAGACCAAACTTTTTTGCCTGCACATAAGTGCTGCTGGAACAATAGCCGGATTCTCTGATGGCTTCATTTATTCATTTCCTGCAGGCACCAGCCAAATGGAGAGAGACATCGAGCAGTTAAACTGACTGTCATGATGAAGTTTATGAAATCCACATTTGATAGTGTAGCTGGCAATTAAATTATAAGACTACTGGAATCACAGTCTGAAGCCCTCAGGTCAGTAAGATGACCCCCTGAACCACCGAGGTCGAGCCTTTGTTCTTCTCATTCCTGCAACAATTTGCAAGAGCTTTAAGGCAAGGCTTATAATTAGTGTGTATTTAGTTAGCAATAATTAGTGACACTGCCATTGCCCATATGTGTGAATACCCTCTGTGTTTGTATGTTATGGTCTAGCAACTTCTTCAGACTGCACCTTGCCTTCCTCCATTGTAAGCCCCTTTACCCTAAACTGTTTGAGTTCAGATCTACGGGCCTTCTCAGCCTAAAGGCTAAAGCAAATTAATTATGCTTATTAATTCCTGATTATTATTCATTTGTTTGTACAACACTTTGGTCCAATGTTGTGTCTTAAATGTGTTATATCAATAAAGCTTCCTCCGGGTACTCCGGTCTCTTCTCACAGTCCAAAAACATGCATGTGAGGTTAATTACTGACCCTAAAATCCCCCAAGGTGTGAATGTGAATGTGTGTAGTTGTCTATCTCCGTGTGTTTGTCCTGTGATAGACTGGCCAACTGCCCAGGGTGTATCCTGCCCTCACCCATAGTATTCTGGGATCAGCTCCCGCGGCCCTGAACTGGATGAAAACGGTACAGAAAATGGATGGATGGATGGTAATTCATG
>OMNM01065948.1:0-12604 GCA_900302745.1 Parablennius parvicornis | reverse complement strand
TCCACACACACACCAGCTGAAAACACACATTCAGATGTAATACGTATAGAGATTTCTGAAAGGATTATCTGCAGATTCGATTTCTTTTTTTTCTATAGACCTAGTATAGTGAAATATTTTTTTTTGTTTGCTTTTTTCCTTAACACCATGTGATCAACATGTTTTTATTTTTCACACAACAATGGGATTAGACCAGAAAACCTTGTTACCTGGTTAGTTTTGCTAGTTTGAACACCAGGTGGCGCTTGAATAGAATTAATTCACGGAAATGCTTCTTAACTCTTTGGGGGAAAAAATCCAAATTAGCCATTTTTATTCTAGAAAATTTTCATATAAAGAAAAATAAATACTTTTAATTACTTGTTCAATCAAGTTATTGCACCATGACCTGATCAGTTTTTACCTCTTCCTGCATAAACTGGGATTCAAACCTGGGTTCAAACACTGAAAGCCCGGATTCAAACCACTCAAGATACTTTATCTTTGACTTAAATATTGTGCCTGAAATGATCCAAATCCATCCTGATTCTTTTGCTCGTAAATGAAAGTGTCAGGATATCAGAAGGATTTGAAATGTTGTCAATATGCTCCAGCAACTGATTCAAGTAACAGCAAAAAAACAACAAAGGTAATAATGATAATGAATGATGGGCTTTCAACACAAATGCCATTAATTTGAGTAATTTTAAGTTTCGAATGTTCAACTACATTGTCTATTATTCACTTGGAAAGTTCTTAGTTTCTCTCGGTAATTCCCAAACATTTAATTGAAACTACTTTCTATTGAACACACACTGCGTTGTTATCATTGTTCTGTATAGAGCACAAGATCTGGGAATTGTGTGCCACATGCGACCACAACAAGGTCACAACGTCAAAAAGAACATTATCTTTTCGTATATTAGTTTCTCAATGCTCATTTGGAAAATTCAATGTCACACCTCTATCATAAGGAGTAACATGGAGCGTCACATTGTGTCTGTGTGTATTTGTGAATTTCAATAAAGACATTTTGACTTAACATATCGCCTGTTTGACAGCTAAAAACCATGAAAGCGCCAGTATATCCAGCTGGATATAAAGAAAGTGATTCCAACCTTTACTGTTGTTGGTTAAGTCAAAATGTTTGATGATTGTCTGATTTATTTGTGCCACATTTCAGTCCTCTCTAAGGAAATCCATCTGTCTGTGTACCTGCTGTACCTGTTGTACTTTCTCCTTCTGTGTTCTGTCTGTCTGTCCGTTCTTTTCTGTGTGATTCCACTCTGGGTCTCAGGGCACACTTCTGGTGCTTTGGTCTTGTCTCAATAGTAAGTACAGAGAAATCATCCGACAACCTAAAAGCAAAGCATGTTCATCTGCAGCCACATGTCTAGCATGTAGCTTTGCAGCTGCACCCAACTGGAGGCTGTCAGTGTGAATGCTCACTTGGTGTGTTTTTATTATCTTTTCAATGACCTGAGCAGAAGAGGCCAAGAACGACTCTCCGGCCATCCAGAACGGAGGCGAGGAGGAGAAGCAGACGACGGAGGAGCTGGAGAAAGGGATGAAGGCTCTCTCCACTAACGACACGTCCACCACGCCCGCCCCCCTGCCCATCAAACCGCAGGGCGGCACCCCGGAGGGCTCGCCCTCCAAGTCCCCATCCAAGAAGAAGAAGAAGTTCAAACCGCCATCGTTCCTGAAAAAGAGCAAGAAGCAGAAGGAGAAAGCAGAGACCTGAGACGTTCGGAGAGATGCACCACACCTTCGGTGAAATACTCCTGTGAAATACTTCCTTGTGTTTATCGGAGAAGCAGATGGAATCACATGCATCAAATCTATTCAAAGAGCCATTAAATATGTTGTTTACAGACATGATAAACTAACATTCTTCACTGTACCACTGACACTGATTCTGATGTTTGTGCTGGTTCTTCTGATGCGGGTTAAAAGACAAACACGGGCAACTATTTCTGCAAAGCTATTTGACCAAGGTCGGACACAACCCCTCATTCTAAAGCACTACTTCTGATCACATGCACATTGCTCTTGTCTTAAGTTCACCTGCTGTGCTAACAGTCCATGACTTCACTCCACTGTACAGAAACATCTTCCTTTCTAAAACTCTACATTACTGCTGTGATCATCCACAGCTGCCACTCACATTTTATTACAAATCTTCCTTTTATTCTTCTCCTTTTTTTTTTTTTATCCACAATGTTGCAAGACACACTGGAAACTAAAGTCAACATGAATTATGCACCCTTTCTTCGTGTGTAGGCACTTGAGATACGTAGATTGACACTCTAGTGCGTTTCTTCATCATGGGCGTCGTCTTGTCATGATTTCCTTTGATTATCAGATAGGTGTTGCAGGAATACTTTGTGAGCGCAGGTGCAGTACATGTAGAAATATACTGATAGCAATTGATTGTGCTCCTCTGAATGCTGGTTTAGTTTAAAACACAGCTGTCTCTTATTACAGCAGGGATGAATACAGAAAAAGAAAGCACGGGGGGGAAATAACACACTGACTCGCAACGCAACAAAACCGCTGTGATCGCTCGTACTAATACCAAAAGAATGAAGAATTTGTTGCTTGTCTAATGCAGTTTAAGCCCGAAGGTACAGAACATTCCACTTTTTTCTCATTTTCTTTTAATTGTATGTGTGCAAAATACCTCTTGAGAGTAATTAGTTTCTGTTTGAGCCAGTAGCTGTTATTCAAACCGCTGATGTGTGATGTTTGCTCATGATTTTAATTTATTGGATATTAGTATGTATAAGTGAGTGTTGCAAGGTTGCCATGTATCAGTCATTAAAATCAAGTTTGATTTACAACCAGTCGGGTGTTTTGATTTTTCACTTATTTTGCCTTCACAAATGTATAGTGCCAAAAATCAAATTGTGGATGTTGTGAAAGCTGCAACTTGAAACTGGCTGCTGCATATGTCTCCATTGAAATATTGTCATTTGATTTTTATTTTTAAAGTTTGATTTACAACAAAACTTCTCATTCTCATTCAACTTTTAAAGAATATGTCTCTTAAACATTAATGCTCATCAGATCAGTTCAGAATCAATGATTTATTTTGATAATAATATCAAACTAATATAGCACTTTTTTGGGGGCACTCAAAGATGCCTTATATAAAGAAACTCAAAGAAAAATGAGTTTATGGAAAATCCTGTTTATTTTGCCAACAACATGACAATAGCTTCAATATGCTGCAATAGAAAACACTAAATTGAAAAAATGTTATCATGCATACAAGAAAGTTTTACTGATTATTTTTCATGTACTTATGCATGAAATGTGATGGATGAACCTTTGAAAAGTGACTTGTTCAGCCAACGTCACCATCTTGTCCTGCTCCATAATGTTGTTTTGGCACTACTGGAAGTCAGAGCTCATTGACCTCCTCAAACAGCCAAATGTGGTCTGGAATTTATGTAAATGTCTATGGCTACAGCCCTCCAGAGCATCTCCATGGCAACAAACATTGATCTCCTTTGATGTCCGTTGATCTCCTCCATGAGATGCGTCTCATTGAATGTTACATGGGACATTTTTTTGTAGTTTTATTTGTTTGTTTTTTGGAAACGGTTGGCTGTTAACATCCCAGAATCTAATCAATTAGTCAGTCCTTGGGTGATGAGAAATCATCCTTGAAGATTTCAGGCATGTCGGGCAAATAGCTTTTTTAAAAGATCGTAAAATACATACATACGATACATACATACCCACATACATGCATACATACATACATACATGCATACATACATACATACCTACCTACCTACCTACCTACCTACCTACCTACCTACATGCATACACACGTACATGCAAACAAACCAGTAAATAAATATACACAGACAAAACATAACCTTCCCCCCAACTTTCGTTGGTGAAGGTAAAAATCATCCGCGATAATATACTGTATTAGTGGTGCAGTTCTCCTCCGGCTCTAAAGGGGGCGCTGCGTTCCTCATTTGTTACCGGAAGTCTGAACACCAAACACAGGATACAAAGAATCCGTCGTTAGGCGCACGACACGACAATAATAACAGTTCCCTCGTGTTTCTCTACAAACGTATCGTATATTGTCATTATTATTCTCTTAGGTGCTAGGATTTAATCCGTACAGGACATGGGAAGAAGCCGAAGTCGAACTCCTCCGAGAAGAGGTGAGATATTTGACGCCGACAACAGATTAGCATTATGCTAATAGATTCATAGTTTACTCTGATAGCGAAGTTTTTTCCATGTTTTTCTTCCTTAACGGGACTTTACTTTCACCTGCTTGTCCAATAGTAATTACTGTCTGACTGTCATGACTCGAATAATGTGATAAAATGTAATCAAATTTCTACTAGGTGACAAGTAAGCAGAAACAGCTCTGCAAACATCTGCGAGGGCCATTCTACATTTGTTTTGATATAAAAGAGTAAAACCTTCATTAATTTATTATCATATCATTCAATTAAATTTTTCATTTTCTTATTTAATTATATTTGCAATGACTATTTTTCATCAGTTGACCAGCATCGCCATTGATACTTTTTTAAGTATATAAACCTGAACTAAACTCTTATTTCCTATCATGGCACCTTTAATGTAAATCATTAAAAAAAAAAAAAACTTTACTGTTTAAAAGACAACCAAAATGAAACAAATATCAGCGTTTTGTACTAAAGTCATTCTTTTCTGGAACCTGGGTCAAACAAACAGAATAGTAGTGGACAAGGTGTCAGTAATACAGCACTGATTTTCTGTTCAACCTGCTTTTGAAAAGTGTGTGAAGGTGTCTTTGCTGAAATTTTCTCCTTGGTGTTTGTCCATCTCAGTGAGATAGACAAAAGTAAAATAGTGTCAATGTCAATGGTAAAAACTTGACTTTGTTATCTTGTTAGTGGTTGTTTGTCAGGTGGCCAATATACTTTAAATAGGCTTTTATGATACAAAATCAGATACATATTGTCATTTTAGTATAGTATAGTGCATTCATACAGGATGTCTTGTGGAAGAAAATAGGTTGAAAAACATTTGTATAATGTGCAGACATCTTTATAACCGTCATCCTGGTTCTGCTGTGTACTTAATGAGACTATTTAATTTCTGTTGCACTCTTAGAAAGACGACGCTCCCGCTCAGCTTCTCGGGAGCGTGAGCGCAGGCGGAGGGAGAGGGATCGCTCCCGTTCTCGAGACCGGGACAGAGAGAGGCGGAGGAGTCGCTCCCGGTCTCCTCACAGGAGACGTTCAAGGTGAGTTTGTCCATTTGTATCTGTGCAGGTGTGTGAAGACGGTCTGTATGGATGGCTCCCTTTAATGGGTTAAACAAAAGTGCTAAGTTTCAGGCATGAAGACAATTTTAAAAAAATACAATGTTTAGAGAGTGCCTTTATTGTTTCCTATTTTCACCGTTTGTACTTTTTTTTTTTTTTTTTTTTAGATGAAGCGTGGACACTAATCAGCCATAACAATATAACCATCGCCTTTTTGTGTCTTATACACAGCATGCAGTAAATTGACACCTTTCAATCACATCTAATTAAGATGATTTAGCTTCAGCAGCTCATGTTATAACGATCTGTTAATAACATACGCAGGATATCGCTCTGTTTTCTAGCAGGTCAACAGCTCAGTAGTTAAACTCAGACTTTCCCTGAGGGCACACAGGATCAGTGTGTGTGCACATGAACAGGGTGGAATTTGCAATGTCTGACTAATCACACACACACACACACACACACATACGAAGAAACCATGCAGAGCTTGAAGGAGCAAGTATTTTCTGAAAATATCAAGAATTAAAACAGAGCCACTTGACTAAAAGCAACACTGTTGCTGCAACCAATGCCAGAAAATTCCAGATTTGTGAATGTGTGAGTTCATGAGATTATACAATATTAATTAATCGGACAATATAAACAGATGGCCCGGCATTGTGATCACTCGGTTTCACTTTATTACAGCAGAAACGTTTCAGGCAAAACTTCTTCACTGCTCTACTTTTATACATTCCATCTCGTTGTTTTTAGGCTGAGTTTCCCCCGTGTGTGTTTTTTTGCTTTTTGTTTTGGAAATTTCTTTTTATTAGAGTTTGAAAACAGAAAAAGAACATGAAAAGCACAACTATATACATTGGGGGAAAGAATTTCAAATCACACGGTGTCACAAGTGTCCTTTTCATCATGTCTCTTCTCAGGTTGTATTGTCGCTGTTCTCATTTCTGTATGTAGTCCATTTCTTCCATTTAACTTCCAACTGGGATCGTTGTAGTCTCATCATATGGGTCAGACTCTCTCATTAGATAAATCTCCCCCCTGTGTGTTTTGTGTTGGAATATCAATTCCTCACCGTGACGGCATGAGTAGTTGAGCACCCAATAAATTCATGTTTCTGCATCTCTGTCAAGCGTGACCATTATTATTAACCTCATTATAACAGATCAACCCTCGTGGAGCTCAACAGACTTGGGAATAAATCAAGAACAAGAAGAAAAATATCCTTCAAAGCCTTAGTGAGGAGCATTTGACTTATTATGTCAAAAAGATCGCTCTAAAAACTCTTTCTCAGCTCTTATCCAAATCATAACCTGGTCTGGAGCAGGTTAGACATTCAGAGTAAGTTGCCGGGGTGATTTATCCCAGTAAGAAGTGAGCGAGTGTCGCGGTACAGAAAACCCAGAGTTAATCCTCACTTTACCTCAATAAGAGGAAATCCAGAGTTGTCGTGGAGGCCACAGATCAAATCAAGTGAGCTTTCGTTACCCTCGTGTATCGATGACTGTCTGAGGTTTGCAGATTTTCATCGATGCTCCACTTTCATACTGCCCAATGCAGACCATTAACACCACACTCATACTGCACATCTTAAAACTCAAATTTGAATCTGATTTGAATGGACTTTTTACCATTTTTCTTGATTTAACATATTGACTTTTAGGTTAAAAATATTAATATTCCACCCGCCAGCATGGTAAAGACATAATGTAAGAGAAATATATCATCACCACAGTATCAACATGTGCAATAGACAATTCACAAATGTCTGTATCAGATGTGATCAATTGTGTTTACATGCACTGTGCACTCATGCTTTGTGTGATGACTTATCGGTCAGAACCCGACTGTCCTAGATTGTGTTGACAGATTCTTACCTGGTGGCTACAGGGAAGAGGTCAGAAGCATAAAAATCATGGAAATATGACCTCAGTATAGCCACCAAACTAGTCCTCTTCCATATCTCCGTAGGTGGAAACAGATAATTAAAAAAAACACACAATAGAGTCTAACAGAGGAGCAGTGTTATAAGGAGCAATTCCCAAATCAGCACAATGTACAGGAGTATTTCTATTCAATGCCAATTATAGTACTACAATGCTCCACAGCATTATCTCTTATTCACACAGTGTGATGGCTGATTGGTGTACATCAAATTGATTCAAACAAGCTATAAACCGTTTTATTTCAAGCATTTACCCCTTCAGTGGTGATCACACATCTTTTTCATCCTGCAGGTCTCCAGCCCGGCGTCATCGCTCCTCCTCCCTGTCTCCTCTAAGACAGAAGGATCGACGTGACGATGACCGCAAAGACTCTAAAGACAAGTCATCTAAACCCATTCAGATCTCAGGTATGTGATTGTGACGTGTTATTATTTAACGTGCATGGTAATCGGACAATACTTTTTATTTCTGTTGCATTTACTAAATCGTTTGTCTTTTGACAGCGGAGGACATGCAGGGCAAAACCGAGGAGGAGATTGAGATGATGAAACAGATGGGATTTAGTACTTTTGATACGACCAAGGTGAGAGATGTCCACACGATGTCCTGTGTGGTGCAGCCACAAGGAGGTGCACTTTAGTTTTTCCTAGAGTTCATGAGATCCTAGAGTTTAAGTAAAAACATACAAACTATGTGTTTGCTTTGATCTCGGTGAGAAGTAAGTGGTGCTTCTGGTCAGACTAATTCACACGTATGTATTGGTACAAGACTGTAATCAGATCTATCCCTGCGTGGTAATGATTGTCAGCAGCTACTCAAGTTTTATTGTCTGCAGACATGCTTATTCTCACAGACGCAAATCGTGCGTTGATAGAACACCTTGACACATTTCTTGGTGTTCCTTTAGAATGATGTAAACATTGTAACATGCAGTACTGTGCTCAAGTTCACTTACAAAAAAATCTGTTGACAAGGCAAACAGTTACCTGGAGGACCTGTATACTCTGCCTATAGCCAGCGAGCATTAAGGCCGACCCCCCCACAACCCTGAGATGGTTAAAGGTGATATAGAAAAGTGATTCATGAGTTGACGAAAGTGAATTAACCGTGAGAAAAGATTTTTGGTGTGACGGCTCTGCAAACATCACGAGTTCCCTGGATCATATCCATATGCATGTGATTGTAATCCCAGACTGTCTCCAGGGCTCAGTGGAGGACATGCCGCCATTCCCAGAAGTCATTCCTCTTTACAATTAAAATAGTCTCCGGTACCAGTCGGCATCATTTTCCTCAGCTGGAGAATACATTTTAATACAGAATACACTGATGTAATGCCACAATAGATTTGTAAAATATTCTCGCAGTTGCCTAAAACTTGTGCACTTGCACTGCTCTATACCAAATGTTTTATGAAATAAACTTGAGGACTACTTTCAAAATTGTGTTCACTAATACGTGTCACATTTTTTTTCCATTCTGCACACCTTATTCAGCATGTTTAGTTGCATTTATGAGAGTATGCTGTGCATTGTGCTCTATGATGTTTCTGTCCTCCATATGGACCCACGTTGTTATCAGTCAACAGAACAGCAGGAACTCATGAAGCCACTTAGAAAAGGGTCAAAATATTTTCCAAGACAGTATAAGCGGGTCTGACCTGATTCAGTTGCTCTGAGATGTGTCTGTACATGATCTACAGACACAGATTACACTTTGCCTGTTGGTTTGTGGCTTAAATAATCCTTTCCAATCAAGGAGATACAATTTTGTATAAGTTTGTTTGATGCTCTGTCGATGTGACGTTTGACAAGAAGTAACTTTGTGTTTGAACAGGGGAGGAAAACTGATGGATCTGTTAATGCGTTTGCAGTCAATGTGACCATGAAGAGAAAGTACAGGTAAGCTAACAAACATGCAAACAAGTGTTACTGAGTGCACGCAATTCATCTGACGTTCTGCGTCACAACACAGCCTCAGACAGCCCTCACAAATGTTCCCTGAGACCCCCCCTCATCTTACCTCGCCACATAGCGATTAGTTTGTCTGTTACCATTCGATTCCCTGTCGTGGTTCATGTTTCTGTTACCACGTCAACTTTTCAGCACTCCCAGAATCAAGAACCATTAAAGTAGCCAATCACCTCTGCAGGTGTTTCTATGCAGAGATCCCGGCACTCCCATTGGTGCTCGATGATGTAATCTGCAAGTGTTGCGAGGGAAACAGTGATGTAATGTTTTCTTATATATTTATTTATTTATTTATTTTAGGCAGTACATGAACAGAAAAGGCGGCTTCAACAGACCACTCGACTTCATCGCCTGAGTGTCGACAACCTGTGTTCCTCCCCACTGAGTTTATATTGGTCCTCGTCTCACGTGTGGGTGATGGGGTGCAGTCTTCTCCAAATATCAACAATGTATTTACCTTTTTTTTTTTCCAAGCAAACTCCTCGATGTAAATACTAGTACTCTTATGTAAGTCACGGCTGATTAATGGTAGATCAGGCTTCATGTTGTGTCTGTGGATTGTGATTTATTTGAAATAAAAGCATTTTTAAACCGTGTGTGCAGCATCACTATGTGAAATCTTTATATAACTTCACTCTGCATGATGTGCAGCAAGCACTGTGTCTGTGATCTGTTTATGTGATCTGATGTATTTGTCTATTGGAAAAGTGATGAATGTTATATTAGTGGGACTGTGTGAATTTTTGCATGCTGATTTTGAAGATGCTCCAGGGGTGGGAAACGTGAGTCTGCATGGGCCGTTTCCTTTTTTTATTTTTTTTTATTTTTTTTTTGGGTGTTGGTGTCATCTGAGGTAATCTAATTTGGTCCTGGATACCAGGGGAGCCTGCAGAGCTGCTTCTTTTGCAGGATTCAGTAACAACCGATCAACACGACAACTGTCTAAATTGTGATTTTTATTTAAAACTGAAGTTTAGTCATATTGTCTCGTTTTAAATCATGTGTTTTATTTCTACTCGTGTTTTCTGAGAGCAGTCTGAGTGGCCTGCGCATGTGCGGCCCGTTGTGTCGCGTTATTAGGAGCATGTGACCAATTGTAAGAGAGCATGTGAATCTGACCAATCTTTGCAAAATAAAGAAGGCAAACAACACCGCGGCGGCCAATCAGCGCTATACACCGCGAAACAGCATGGCAAGAGGGGCGTAGGGGCTGTCAGTAGCGGGCGTTGTCACGTTGCACTGAGACCAATAGCGAGCGAGACTGTCAGAAAAAAAAAAAAAGAACTAATCACGTAGGAGTGTTTAGCGAGGACACCGTGTCCATTGTGGCTCTGCGTGGAACGCTGTTGTCAATGTAAATTAGAACCAAAATGGCTGAAGCAGGCCTCCAGTCGCAGCGAGCGCCCACTCCGCAGAATGATTGACAAATTCAGTAGCCAATAGAAGCTTGAGTTGTTGTATCCAGTAGCCAATCACGTCGCCGCATGCGGTGGGCTTTGTGGTGAAGTACAGTAGTTTAGCTGCTGTCCAGATCAACAAGCCACTAGTTTGGAAGCAGTTTGGCAAAACAGTGTCTATCTGCAGTTTCTTGCGAGACGTTTTATCACGCGTTTATCGGCGACAAATCAGCACAAAACCAGCCAGCCACATTAAACTCCCAGACCGAGAAGGTTTGGATGGCAATGGTCGGTTGAACTTTAAAGACAGCTAGCTCAGTTCTCTTTTTTTTTTTATAAATTTCACACAAGTGTGTGTGGTAAGTAACTGTACGAGCTAGCTTTTTTTCTCCACCATCAATATACGACAGTTTGTCATCAGCTTTAAACCAAATTAGATTATTTTTTGCCAGGTACGGAAGAACTCGGATTATTTTTATATGCCAATCAATCCGTTTTTTGTCGTCTTTTTTTCTGTCGAAGGTAATTCAAAGAGGGTTAAAGTGTCTTTTGGAGAAACGTTTGCTTTCACGAGCCAAGCTAACAAACCCTCACTTCAACTATTATAATCACAGTGATCGATTTGTTGTTTTTGAAGCTGATTGGTGCTGAATCCACCGACTTTTAACTTTGTGAAACGCTGGTATCGAGACGCTAAGCTGAGAGAAAGCAGCCTGCGGGTGTTTTAAAGGACAGCCCGGTGGCGTTACCTGAACCAGGCTGCTGCACAGCCCCGGAATCCTCCTCGGATTGTTATAATATCTGTGTTATTGTTGAAAATGGCGGCGATCGGAATGGTGCAGATGTTGATCGAAGCAGCTGAGTACCTTGATCGCAGGGAACGAGGTAAAGTGTATTTATGTCTTTATTTCTGCATGTTTTTAAAAACAATTGCATAAATTCCCTCTTCTTGGAGTAATCCATGTCATTTCAAAGCTATATTCAATTATGTTTATCTATTTTTTAATGCATGGAGTGATCGGTGCATGCATTAATCACATCGGATTTTGCACCTGTCCAACATGTTAGTCGTTATAATATAAAATAATGCTCATTATGACGCACGGTGCAAAGTAAAAACGTGCATTTGCATCCCTCATGTCCAAATGATGCGTGCATATGTGTCAGATGTGCAGGGAGACATTGTTTTCGTGCAGGCCCCTCCTTTCCTTCTGTTGTGGTTTGCTATTGGGGTTTATTCCAGTTCAAGATGACATCATTGTCCAGGCTGAGGGGAGAAAACACTGTATGAAGATGCTGCATGAAATCCATTCATTGCAAATCCCCACAAAACACACAGTCAATGAATTGTCCAAATAATCACGCTCAAGTGTGATACTTTTACATCGTCTGTCCTATATTCCCAGCCTGGCTTCTTTTCACTTTAGCCAGATACCGGGACATGTGACCACTGTGTTGTTTATTTGCTTGCAGAAGCTGAACACGGCTATGCCTCCATGCCACCCTTCAGCATAAGTCGAGAGAGGGAGAGCTTGAAAAGGAAAAGCAAAAGCAAGAAAAACACAAGTAGCAGGTAAAGGTTTTGGGCGTCTCGTGGTCCAAATCTACATGTCTTCATCATTTTCTTGCTTAAAGCCGCCCATTCCACGTTTCCCCTACAGTGCAACTTTGCAGTGCTAATCCATCGTTCCCAGAGGTGCAGGTGTTTGAAGTCACATTAATAACAATAATCACAACTTTGTTTGGAAAAAATGATGACACAGAAAGAAAAATGCACAAAGTTCCCCTTCTATCTTTAAATTTGAGGAAGAGGAAGTGGATTTAATCCGAGCAGTGCAGGCTGTACCTCCATATTTTCTTTAAATTGATATTCATAAGTTTATAACTTCTCTCTTACTATTTGAAGACATAAATTCTAAACTAGCCAGTAACATTTGTATTGGAGTGAATTCACAAAATTTCTTCTTGCAACCAAAATGATCTCTTTTTAAGTGAACCTTGTCAGTATGTTAATGTGTAAAAGAT
>OMNM01065944.1:4248-18129 GCA_900302745.1 Parablennius parvicornis | reverse complement strand
GTTAATGGTTAAAAATTACTGGGGTAAGTTTTTACAAGGCAAGAAATGACATTTATTAAACCAACACATGGAACGAGGGCAGAAGAAGAAACTTAAACGTCGATCATACGCTCATTCATTCCTCCTCACATAACTTCTACTCCTCTCATTAATACTTATGTAACTACTGATTCTTATTAGTGGAGGCTGATAGTTTCTACATAGACAAAAAGGTCATTCTTTACCTGAACAGAAGATAATCCTTGACTCTGTTGAGATCCGAAAGACACGTAACAACTAACAATGAATGTGCGCTGTCCCGTCTAGCCTAGTGTATCGGGAATATACTTCCACATTTCGTAATTTCCGTAATGTCACTTCCTGTAAGCGAGCCCATCTACGTCACTTCCGGGTGTTGCTCTATATACGTCACTTCCTGGTGCGACTCCGTACACGTCACTTCCGGTGCGTAATTTCCGTGCGTCATGCCTTGCCTTGTCCTATTTCTCATTTCCTCATGAAATTTCCTCACTGGCATCTCTTGCAAACTTTTCTTCTGTGCCTCGATACATGCAAGCTAATTGGCTGTAGGACAAAATTCCTTCTCATGATTGGCTGTGGGACACAAGCCCATCTCTTCCGATTGGTTGTGAAATCTTAAATAAGCACCGCCTTATTTTACATGGAGTGAAGACACAGATCTTTTTCACCAGATATCTCAGTGGAGCCGTGATGTGTGATTTGTAGTTAAGAAAAAAAACAATCTGTGACTTGTGCGGAAAAACTTGTAGTTGAAAAAAACAATTTGTGACTTGTGTGGAATAATTTCACAATGATACAAGTGCACAAATTTTTTTCACCAGATGCAACGATTGGAGGAAAAATGTGAGCGTGTCAGTTTATAATCTGTGACTTGTAAAATAGGATTTGTGCACCTGTAATTAAGAAGTTGTGAATATGTAAGTGTGGTGTATTTGTGGAGAAAAAAGCAATTCTACAGATACACAAAATAATTTTACAGGTACAGAACTCACAAGTACAACTCACGGTGCACAGCTACAACTCTTGGTTCAGAACTACACTTTGCAAGTGCTCAAACCTTTTTCACCAATAATACCTCCATAGAATGGAGGGGAAAATAGGGAAGATATCCGCAGTTGATGAAATCGAGTCCTTTTATTCCTCGTCTGACACTGAACTTAAAACAGAACTCAGCTCCGCACGCAGACTTACCCTGAGTAAAGCTTGTTACCAGCAGACGCCAGCCACGGCTTAGTAAGTGGAGCTTAGTAAGAAATCAGATCAATATATCAATATCATATCAATATCATATCAATATATATGATTCCCGTCCAACACAGACTACGTCAAAGTTTTGTAACGGCCTTTTACGTACTGTCACGTTTTATAGCGTTGATCTCATTTTACTGCGACCTATTACGTTTCTCATCTGCACTGTGGCCGCCGTGGCAAATTTTATAACAGTTTAAAAATCTGGCAAGGCGCCCACAGCTACCCCGCCTTGTTATGTTTTGCCCATCTTGTCCCCCTGCGTTGTCTCACATCCATCCCGTTTTGTCCACAGTGATTTGAAACAGGGCTGCTGTGGCTGTCGGGTGTACAGAGTGTAAACACAGTATTATTCCGTTTGGGGTCGCGGTGGCATTATATAGAGGGGAGAAGTCCAGGCATCCCTGTCCCCAGAAACTTCCTCCAGCTCTTCTGGAGGAACCCCGAGCTACTCACAGGCCAAGCCAGAGATATAATCTCTCCAGCGAGTCCTGTGGACCTCATGGCCTCCACCCACTCAGACGGTCTTTTTAGACCTCTAATAGGAGGCGACAGAGGGGCATCCTGATCAGATGTCAGAACCACCTAAACTGGCTCCTCTTAATGTGGAGGAGTAGCGGCTCAACTTTGAGTCTCTCCTGGCTGAGGTCCTCATGGAGGTGTGACATGCTGACTGTACCAATATTCTTTACGTTAATGCTGCTGGTTGACCTTAACGCTGCTGGTTGACCTTAACGCTGCTGGTTGACGTTAATATTTCTGGTTGACATTAACAGGACTCTCACTGCAGCTAATGCTTCTTTCATTTCTCAGAGCCTTCTCTTTCTTCTCTTCCTGTCCTATCTCTTGTTATTTCACCAACCGGTCCAGACAAGATGGCCGCCCTTCCAGAGTCTTGGTTCCGTCCCACGGTTTCTTACTGAATTTGGAGTTTTTGACAATTTCTCCTCATGAGGGAGTTTTTCCTGGCCACTGTGGCAATTTGCCTCTGCTTTGGAGGGGTTTAGTTGGGTTCTGTGTCTTCTCTTGTGTTAAAGCACTTTGAAATGTCTGCTGATAAGATTAAGCGCTTTACAAATAAAAGTTGATTGATTGATTGATTGATTGATTGATTGATTGATTGATTGATTGATTGATTGATTATCAATGGTTGTTTATGGCGTCGGAATAAGCCTGATGACTTGGTGTTAATTGGTTTCACTTTGAAAGGTGATTCCAACCGTAAAGTCATCTTTTCTCAGTAAAAGAGGATAACTGGTTTCAGTTGCTTCAGCAGCGGCAGTCTGCCAGCCGCAGCCACACATTCCTAACAGAAGAAACCTTCATTGACATCAGCCAGCTGATACAGCCCTGGTCTATGCTGAAATCCTGGACAAGGTTCCAAAAGGAGAATTAAATGCTGCCATGGCTGCGTTTCTTCCTCTGAGTGACAGCATAAACCATGAATAACCTAAATCACTGAACACGAAAGCAAAACTGAGGTTTTATTAGTGTTCTAAAAACATTTCTGAATGGTTGGAGTGGAGTGGCTCCACTAAAGACTGAATGAAACCAGCAGAAGACTGCTAAGGATTCATCATCACTGAGATCAGTGTAACTTTGTGACGCAGACTGTGTGAAGGAGGCAGAAGATGAGTGCTGCTAACAGTTTTATATTTCCATAAATTGTACCGGTTGTACCAGATAAGATAAGTCTGAAGCCTGCAGCTTTCACAAAGTCGTGTGTGAATAAACATGTTCATCCTATTAAGATGTGTTGCACCAAAAACTATCTTCATAGATCTTTTCTCGTGCTCCGGGATACAAATGTGACACCGATTAGCTGGTGTAATAGTTTTAAAAGTAAAATATCACCTCTCAGAATGAAAGCTGAGGATTCACCCAGAGTTTTCTTCTAACTTGTTATCTTTGCACTGCCAGCAATTCTTGTTTGATGTGTGTAAAGAAATGAGCAAATAAGTGATGAAGGTGATGTTACAACTGTTAAAATGGATAAAAGTGCTAGAAATTGGCAAGAAACACTGAAAGAGGTCAGCAATGAAAAAGAAAACATTTAATACAATGGAAGTTAAACAGTTAAAACAACTGAAAATGTAAACTAGTTCAAACCACTTAGGTTCAAAACAGCAAAATGTGTTAAACTTGAAAAAAAGAAAAATAGCTTGATTCACAAAAAATAAATAAAACAGCCAAACAATATGTAAATGTCTGAAGATGGCAAGGTCAGCTAATATCAGCTATACAGCTAAAAGAGCTTAAAAGCTAATAAGTTTGAAGTCATTTCAATTGAATTTCATTTCATAATTGCATCACGAGCTTCAGTTTTGGTAAATTTCGAAAAATGTATATGCTGGAAAACATTATTTAATTTTCTGGTACTGCGCCAATTAGTGCATTTTTGGCAGCCTGAACATGCTCAAATCTTTGTGAAAATTTGCACAAACGTCAGAAGTGACAAATCTAAAAATTTTATACTCATTGCACTTCTGTGGCAAAATGGCTCCATAGCACCTCCTACATCGTTTTCGCATGTTTTACATCTAAAACGGGCAACATGTTTAACACATTTCACCTATGTCCAAGAAATTTGGTGGGCATATGCAGCACGTCGAGCTGCACAAACATTATACCGATATCAAGACTCGAAACCCAACAGGAATTCCACCATGTTGTGTTATGCATAAAATGCATGAAACACAATCCTCAAAGGCATTAAGTCCTAGAGGCCTGAAATCTGACCAGTATTTACAACTGGCCTTCCTGAGGAAAACATATCAAAATATAACCATAGTATTAAAGGGTGTTGCCATGGGGCTCCAATAAACATCTAATGGTTCACCATTAAATGGGAAGTAAAGTGTAAGTCTGCTTTATAAACTACAATTTGCCTGAAACTTCACGTGTCATGAGAATGCTGCCCTGAACACATCCACATGCTAATGTCCATTCACAGAAATGGCGCCACCTCTTGGTACAAGGAAGTTTAAGGATTATATTTTTACATATCATGGCCCCAGACTTTGTGATATTGTCCTTGAGATTGGTATGGATATGACGCACATCAGGACACACAAAAATGTCATTGGCACCCATACTATAAACCCAAATAGAAGTCTGCCATTTGGCATTAACTGTGACGTTCTCGTGTTGAATTCGTCCTACAGTGTAAATCCAAAAGACCTGAGATCTGCTTTACATTCTGCAATAGGTCTAAAACTTTACATGCTTGATCAAAGACTTCCCCGTGATCAAATCCATTTTCCACTATTCATACACAGACAGACAGCACCACTAGTTGGCTACAGTAAAGATCATGTTTAAATTTTTTTATCTGTTATTATTGACTACTTGACTGTATTAATCTTAATAGTGGTGCTGTGAGTGTAACATATGCTGATGATGACTCATGGTAAATATTGTGACTTGTCAAAAGGCAATTTCAATTCAATTCAATTAATTTTTTTTTACACAACACCAAATACAACATACATTGTGTTTTGCTGAAAGAAATCCTACAAATCCACATGAGCAAGCATAAGCTGTCAGGTCCCTGGGTACATCTGATTAGTCCCTCCTTTCTCCTTTCCTATTGACTCCAGAAGTGTTAAAGTGGCGGCCATGATAAGTGCTGTTCGAATTCTCAATAAGCAATGAAAAGGAGGCTCTTTTCCTCCATTATAACCTTCTTTGGCTAAGGAACCACTGACGCACACTTTAGCCAAGGAGGCGAGCTCATGCTGCCCCACAATTCCTTGCGCCAACAACATTTAAAGGGACCTACTCATGTGAGTGTCCTAGGAATGAAGCCCCAGAAGGGAAAAAAGTCTTGTCTCCTTCTCGGGCCAGAAAGCAAGCCCTGAGTAGCATCATTAGTGTTTTTAAGCCAATCCCATTCAAGGTAGACCCTCCCTTTGGCACTCTTAAAATCAGTGTGCTCTGTGTGCAGCTCGCTGCACGTAAACAAACGTAGCGAAGATACGAGTAAAACACACCAGATTCACCGTTATTAACTGTATCAACGAGCAGAGGAGTTTATTTTTACTGCTTTCAACTGAGCCTGTGAGGACCCAGTGGATTAATTTTTATTCTTAATGGGAATCTACAAACAAGACTTCCCAAAGTTTTGTATGCACGCTGCAGCATGACAGAGGAGTGTTTTTATAACATGGCCATTACAAAGCTGCAAGACCTAATAAAGCATGGATATGTACGGGCTATCCATGACTGTACTGCAAATGGGGGAACTGTAAGTAAAATGCTCTGATTTAAATTTTTTATATTACTTTTCGAGGAAGCAGGCTGATTAGTTTGCAATGAGACAGGGTTTAAAAATAAATGAATAAATAAACCAATTATTGTGAGGTATTGTTCACGTCCGCAGAGTTGTGCTGATAGAGACTTTAGATCAAGTGAAGGTTTTGTAGAGTCTGAGAGTCTGATGAATTCAATATAATATGAACAACCACAACAGTTATAGTAGTTAGCAGGAGCTAGCGTTAGCTACTTGGTAGTAATTAACAACCAACCAAATTAATGAACATAACATGGTTTACTACCATTCTGAAATATCCTGCTGCAGCTGCAGAGTTGGAACTTCTTCAAGAGCTTCTCCTGCGTCAGATTAGGGTTCAAATTGGTATGGTTGAATGGCATTTGTCCGTGGCATTTTGTTTCCTCTGTGACATAGCGATAAATACAATGTAAACAAAAGCACATGACCAGCAGAGTATTTACTTCCTACTTTTCCCAATATGGACATGTGGGGCAGAGCCAGTCCAGCTCCACGAAACCCAGAGGATTCTATCTGCAGCTCCAATGAGCGAATATGGCTGACAAATCAAGACAAGCTGGATTTGGGGCAACAAACTTTAAATACAAAGTTTTTGGACTAATAGGAACCATGTGAAAGTGTTGAAATGCTGTATGGTATGATTCCTTTAAATCATCTAAAACCCAGATCCCAACTAGGAACATTCTGAATGTTGTAAAACCAACACAGTAAAGTTTACATGTAAGTGTTTACTGACGTGTGTTGGTTCTTACAATATGATATATATATGATCAGATATTATCACATAATTGAAATAAAACAGAGACTGGCGTTCAAGAAAAAGGGATCAGAGACATTTTTAGCCACATTTTGCTTTATTCAACATATTTTATTCACCGAGGAGGCTTGTGCAGTTGTACATTTGTATGCTTACAACAATTTCATAAAGTCATACTTATTTTGAATGAATGTTGATTTCTGAGTTGAAGCTGAGGTGTGCAGCCATTTCTAATGTGACCTTCTTTTAGTTTCACTTTAGTTTCTCGCAGCCTGGCAGCCTCTTTTCCTCTGAGTTACATTCAAACCTTGAGATATTCGAGTTTATATAAGTGGTTAGAAGCACAGTGGCAGAAATGTTCTTTTTTTCATCCATTTTCGGAAATGTGTATTTTTTTTCACCACGGCAGACATCACTATCTTGCACCCCCATCAGATTATTGTGACGTCACCTAGTGAAGGTGCAGTCCAACTGTCATAACAACGTGATCGCCTTTCACTAACTCCTCTAGGAAGTCTCGTATTGCCTTTCCTTAACCCCGTGGATGATGTCACAGAGGAAAAGGATGAAAAAGGAAAAGTTGATAGAAAAGGAGAAAACAGGGATTATTTGAATGTACCCCCTTTCTGAGGCCCCATTTACACGTACATGGATCTTTTCAAAAAGCAGTGACATTCCACTGCGTTCGGACCTTGCTTTTACACATAAACGCTGCTATGACTCCCCTAAAACGATGATTCCTGAAAACTCGAACCACAGTGGAGATCTGGACAAAAAGCCGGTATCTTGTCGAATGTAAAGCCAGATAGGCGGATAGTGACGTCACAATATGCGTCATCAGTGTGCGGCCATGTTAACAGTCTTGCTCTCATAATGGATCCAGTGAAAGCAGTGCTCGTTTTTATGTTTGCACGAACGTGTTTGCATTTACAATCACAAACGCTCCGTTACGTCGGTCCAAACAACGACCTTCGTGACCGGTCCTGTCTTTATTGAAGCAGGAACAGGAAGTCATTTGTGTCATTCGTGCTTGTTGTTACACTGCCCCCTACAGGTTTGGCAGGCTCATAGTAACTCTGAACCAGGTGTATATGCGGGTCCGTGTAAAAGACTTTTTTGTGTGTAAATAATCAGGTGTAAATGAAGTGGTTTTATTTACACGTTGTGGGGGAAATAGGTTTTTTTTTTTTTTTTTTTTTAAACCCAGGTACATGTAAATGTGGCCTGCGTCTGCCCCTGTGTGTCTGATGTCATGTTTTCAATTATCCAATTATCTTCTCCCTCTGTATGCACCTATGTGTCATGAGTTCCACCTGTGTTTCTCCCTTTCCTCGTGTATTTAAGCCTCCCACTCTCTGTTGTCTGTGTCAGTTCATTTAATGAACTGGTTACGTCTTCGTCCCGTTTCCTGCTTCCCAGTGTTACCTGCTTGGTTTTTGGACTCTGTTGTTTTTGGATTTTTTTTTTACCTCCCTGGACTATTATTCAAACAATAAACTCAGTTTGTATGAAACCTGGTGAGTCTGCATTTGGGTCCATCCTCACATGCTCTGACATAAGCAATGGTGGAAAGGAAAATCTCCCTCTAACAGGAAGCAACCTGTGCAGAACCGGACTCAAACGGGGCGTCTTACTGCTGTTCTGGTTGGGCTGAGAGGATAGAGGAGAGAAATGGAGTGGACAGACAGACAGATCGGGTCTGACAGACAGACACAGGTCTGCAGTGTGCTGTATGTAGCCGACAGACTACCTGCTGAGTTATTTGCATACCAACTGTGACTTCAGCTGGAGGGAGAGGTAGAGTGGGGGAACTCTGTCACGTGCTGTCTGAGCTACAGAATTTCACATTTTTGACACATAGATGTAATAATTAGCCAACATTTCCATTGTACTCTGACACGCACAAAACTGAACATCCACCACGGTGTCATTTCAGATAGACGCTTTGCAGTTAGAAGCTAGTGGTTTTTTTCATGGTAGCCAATTCGGATATAGACACTTCTCGGATAGACGTAGTGCGGCTCTGGACCGCTGCCTGCCTCTGGAGCCGACATGCAAGAGGAGATGTGAGCTGACTGAAGTGGGAGACCACTGCCTGCCTCTCGGTGCTGCTCTGCACGCCCTGCTCCGGAGTGCCGTCACCTCCAGAGCGACGTCACCTGTCACCTGCTTGAGTGGTGACCTCCCGTCTGTCCCGGTCCGGGCTACGAGGCGCCCCACATCCCTCACCAGGCGTTTTTAAACTGTCTTTTTTTGTGGAACAACTTTGATCCTATAGGTCACTGAAATGTTACAAATGATCGGATCAGCTTTTTATTATTGTTTTTCTTATCCCGCTGCTTTTTTTGTCGGACTAAAAACATTTAGAGAGCTTACTATAATCAGTGAATTATTTATAACATTTCACTGACCTATAAAAACATTAATGTATTGTTACACCAAAAAACACAGTTTAAAATCGCAACGGGGTAACAAAAAAATAATACATATCTGGTCCGATGTTAATCAAGATACACAATAGCACAAACAGGTTGAATGTGTTTCCTGCATCGTTAATGACATGCTTATTATCACACAAACAACAGGTTGAATACCGCGATTCAACCTGCTTACGGTATTGACTAAAGAACTGAAACTGAATTAGATTTCCAAATAAATGCGACATAGTCCAGGGCAACTTATGTGTTTTTTTTCATCTTCATGATACATTTTGTGATACATTTTTTTGACCGATGTGATAAATACATTTCTAGAAATTACTTTTGATGAAAAGCTCTCCTGGAAGCTACATATAAATATCCTGAAGTCAAAATTAGCAAATAATATGGCATAATGTGTAAAATCCAAATGCAGAATTAGATCAAAATGAACTCAACTTATTATATAACTCCCTTATTCTTCACATCTGAGTTATGATGTGGAAATATGGGGAAATAATACGATGACAATAATTATAAAAGTCAACTAACAGAGAGTGAATGGTGTACTGGTCTCACCAGCAGATAGGTTCACCAGTCAGTTAAACACTGTGGTTCAGTAAAAATGTCCAAATACAAGTTCTGGCTTCCCTGGATTTATTGAACTCCGTGTTTAAGTGACTAGTGAATCTATCCGCTGGTGAGACCCATACAAATGGACAACTCATCGATGGATGAGATTTCAGAATTTTTGAGAGAAAATAAATCCTGTACAATGTTTTACATATTATTTCTAATTGATATTTACCTCTGACCTAGAAGGTCATGTTTGTGAGAGAGTTTGTTTGTCTGTTTGTCTGTTTGTTAGCAGGATTACGCAAAAACTCCTGATGAGATCATCCCAAAAAAAATTGATAAGGTGTGTCTCGACCCAACTTAGATTATATTAGATTTTGAGAGTGATCCGGATAACCATATGTATACGAAAAAATAAAAATGTCAAAGATCCTGTTTTTTTCCTTCACTCATCATTAAGCCGTTTTCAAAAATCCTATCTCTTGGCGATCATATCTGATTGACTTGTAAATATTCTGTGATCTGTAGGATGGTCATATCTATATGGTGCAACATTTCACCTGGATCGGATCCAGAATAAGGTCAGGAAAAATTCTCCATTTAACATTGGAAACCTCATTTACGAGTTTCAAAAACTCATAACTCTTAGAATTTTGTTTCGATTCTCTTAAAATTTTAAATGTATATTTGGACGATCATTTTCCCGAAATAGGCTGTATTTCGTCTGGATCCAATCCAGATTTATGATATGATATAGCGGCACTTTGAAGTTGGGAAATTTTAACATTGAAAACACCATTTGGCGGAGGTCTGAGCTATCAGAGTGCTTTTCTAGTTTATACATAATTGACATATCTACTATATGCCCGTATATATTTAGTATAGTATCATATGGCTTTGTTTCTCTTGAAGAATGATCTTCGTTTCGCAAATTATACTACCTCTCCCCAAAACTGCACATGCACGTTCCACCTTGCTACTGGCTGTATCAATCATATTTTAATCATGTCTTTACACGTTACAAAGATACTTTGAAATCCAATCTTTCAGATCAATAATACTGAAAAAGCATGTAACGTTATTACTGCATGAGTCCTGCAGCTCTTTAAAAAGTGGGATGACAGCCTTCTGACAGTTTATAGAGCAGCTGAACGCATCAGTCACAGTCGTTTTCTATGAAGCAGTAATTTAACATTGCGGCTTATTTGTTTTCACAAATACATTTCTGAAAACCGGATTTCTGAAGACCACATCTGAGCTGGTGCACAGTACACCCCTATTGAGCTTGCACTCTGGGCAGCTGCCAGTATTTATGTTTTAGTCAGACTCAGCTTCTTTTTATTTTTTTACTTTCCCGCCATGACTTTAAACTATGTCCTCCTCCTGCGTGTTGACTCCAGAGGCTCCCGCTGGACAGCCTCAAGCAGGTGACAGGTGACGGCGCTCCAGAGGGCAGCGGTCTCCCGTCTCCTCCTCGCGCATGCTGGCTCTAGAGGCAGGCAGCGGTCCCTCGCTGGACCTGTGCAGAGCCGCACCGCAACTAACTATTATCTATCACAGAATCATCTGTCACGGAATCGTCTGTTCAGGCTGAAACCTCCACCATGTTGCAACGGTTGTAGATGTGCGAGGACCCATTCAACGCTGCTTGCAGATTTAAACTTGGTCTTGGGATGCTCTGTTCTGGGTCTTGACTTGGTCTTAGTCTCTTAATGTTTCATCTTGTCTTTGTCTTCGGATGTTCTGGTCTTGATCTTGACCCAATCTGGAGTTAGTTGTTCTACAACAGTACATAATTAACACTTAGACATGTTTACCGTTTAATGCCCGTCATGTGTGAAAAGTACTAGAGTACTCTTGGAGAAACCTAATGCATTAACTTCATGTTCTACCAGGATACGTTCTCTTCTTTGATTGTTATATCATCCGATCAGCTTCCTGGTGTGATACAATGTATTAGTTCACATCTTCTGGCTGCATTACTCTTGTTACAATGACTCTAATTACTGGGAGGCTTCGTTCATCGTAATGACAGAATCCGTGAAACATCGTCCAGGCAGTGTGAACACACTGAATGTGTGCGGACACATTCAATGTCCACATTTGGTCCTGCAGCTTGGGCTCTGTGAATTGATGTGATGCGCATGTCCTCATTACTGTGATTTATCCTTCAGCCACCTGGCTGCCCCCATCTTTGGATAGAGACACAAAGCATTTTAAATGAGGTAAATGAATCTAATGGGAGAAGCAGTGCACTCCTTCAAACAGCGTTGTCCTGGAAGTATTTGCGGCTTTGCTCTACTCTGCTCTGCACTGATTGTATGCAGCAGCTTCATACTGCTTCAGAGTTTATTCAGAGACCATTGGCTCCGATTAAAATACCTGTCTGATTAGCACAGCTAATTTTGGGTCGTCCCTGGTTGCTTCTCTTCAAAGGTTTTCCAGATCATGGTGATCGGGGGTGAAGAGTTTCTACACAATGCCAGAATATTCCAAAATGTTTGAATGTACAGCTGTTTAGACAGGTTCAGACACTAAAAACACTTCTCACCCTGGTTGACTTCAAACTTGTAAATCTTGTCGAGTCCACCACACATTACACCAGCTACAAGCCAATTCTACCACTTTCCATTATTAAAATTCATCTTCAGCTGTAAAACATGCATTCAGTAAGTGTGACAACTAAATTTAGGAAGTGCACTTTTTTAAAGACATTTTAACAGTTTTACATGTCTTGCCATTACTAGATTAGATTCGAGATTAGATTAGATAATCCTTTAATTGTCCCACAATGGGGGATTTTTCCTTGTTGTAGCAGCAGAGGAATATAAAATACAAACAATAATAACAATATAAAAGTAACAATAATGTAGAAAAAAGATAACACTGACCGTATTATACAATATTGATGGTGGTGATCAGAGTGAAACTTGTTATAGCACAGAATATAACATGTAATGGAATTATTTTGGGAGGCTGTGGCTGTAGTATAGTGGTTCACTCTCAATGGGAAGGTTGCAGGCTTGATTCCCCAACTCTCCCTGTCCACATGTTGAAGTGTACTTGAGCAAGATGCTAAACCCCGAACTGCTCCCAATGGATGGACTGAGCATCTTGCATGGGAGCCACATCCATTGGTTGGGGCAGTGGTGGCCTAGAGGTTAGAAAAGCAGACTTCACATCTGGAGTTTGCAGGTTAGAACCCCACAGCTGATGTGTCACCACTGTGCTATCCCTGAGCATGACCTCTGACCCCCACCAGCTCCCTGCAGCATCGTAACGTGGCACCTCCACATCCTAGAGATATGTTAGCTCACTGTGGAAAAAAAACAAATTTCTTCAACAGGATTAATAAAGTATGTTTTGTTTGCTGTTGGACACAGAACAGGTTTAGACATAAAACAAGAGGGGAGTGTCTCGAATTGTCCATGTTTCTAGGTATATGGGAGGTGGTGTTGCTGATTATAAAATCTCACAGCTGCAGGAAGGACCATCACATACTTAGGTTGAAGCAGTCGTTTGCTGATCGAGCTCTCCAGCATTATTTATGCTTTTAGTTGCTTCATTTATTTTGGTACATAACAGAGGTTCTTTAGCTTCTTGTTGTGGTTCTATCATCTCTATCCAGTCTGTCAGTTCTCCTCTTGACCTCTTCTTGTCCCAGAGATCTGCAGCTCACTGGAGATCGTCTCTGTTCCTCTCCATTCTCTGCACACCAACAACCATGAAGGTTGAGTCACTTCAGTCACCTTTCTTCATCTTCCTCATGCTCAGTTTCACCTTCATCACGTGTGCGTACAGAAACACTATGAGATGCTCACATCAGACTGAGGAGCAGATATCAGAGATAATGAGAATTTCAAATTGTGTGTCTGATAAAGTGGCCAGTGTGTCCTAGCCTGAAAAGGCCTGCAGATGAATTCAGGCTTTCCATTAAAGTTGCTCTCCATGATTATGAAGCTCAATGCAACACGAATAACAACATTGATTTTTGACTGGAGGGTTAGACCCAAAAACAACACAATGAGCAGAGAGCTAGCGGAGGTCCGACACATCGGCAAACTTTGGTAAAACGTTATTTCTCACCTCAAATGTTTTCAGAAACACTTTTTACTGAACTATTTCATCACTTAAAGAGAAAGTATGTGACTGAGCTGCCATGTTGGTTTGGTTTGAAGTCCAGGAGCAGATAGACCCAAGTGATGCTTTTGTAGAAACCACCTAGTGGTACACAAGTAACGCGCCAGAGTACGATTTTGAGATGCGGTTGGTTTCCATGTGAAACACAAGGCGTACGTCACTTTCCCCGGCTCCAGTTGTGGGCGGAGCCACAACAGTGACCATTAACTCGTGGGAAAGGCCTTTAGAGCTGGGCAGCACACACACACACGTGCTCTAAAGCCCTGTGGGAGAAAACACACACATACACACACACACACACGTTTGGTGTGGATAAACCCTGTAAACTAATCGCACCTTTCCTCACTCGTCACCTCTGTGGGAGACACGAGAAAAAGCCAGGCTGCTAAACCGCTGCCTCGTCGTCCTTTGTGAGCGTCTTCCGCTCATTA
>OMNM01065940.1:5622-17316 GCA_900302745.1 Parablennius parvicornis | reverse complement strand
TGTGCCGATACCAGGTACCGATACGAGTACCGATACTATTACTAACCTTTAACTACCTGCCGATGCTGAGTACTACTCCAGCATATAGCGTTGCTATTGTAGTATTGAAGTATGCAAGGCCCCAAAACTCTTTAGCATGTAGCACGACTCTGCGTTACGTGCCGTGCAGTTAAACTAATGCGCGACATCCGATGTTTCGGATTAACTGGTTCCCCCATTAACTGGTGATCGACGTCTGTTGCCGTCCACCAGCAACAGCAGATTTTTAAAAAAGCTTCAGGAACGGTTTACTTCAAAACTTTACCGTAAATGCGGCTAAGCGGCGTTCGTCAGGACAGCTATGGATTTCTGACATCTGCTGTAACGACGGCCGCTAAAGGACGTCTGCCACCAGCTAACAAGGGAACCAGTTAATCCGAAACATCGGTATCACTGCATCTCCGGTGGAAACCATCTTCCACCATCAAAGAATGAAAGCAACTTTCATTACATAATTATCATTTTATCTTTATATTTTCTCTGTTCTTCGCAGTGTTTTGACCATCTTTTTGTGTGTGTGTGTGTGTGTGTGTGTGCGTGTGTGTGTGAAAACGGTCTCAAGGTTCCGTCTCATCACTTTGGGATTCAGAGTATTTTCATTTTCCTCTTTCCGCTCAGCTGTCTCCATGGAGATCTGTATGTGCCTTGTGGGAGAGGCACAAAGGCCCCGCTGAGTGTGTTAGTACAGTAAATATAGACCATAATACAATCTACTGGGTGAGATGCAGCGGCCAGCTCACCCCGGGAGGCAGTATCACTATGGAAACCTGCAGCACACACACACAAACACGCATGCTTGTGTATTAAAAAAAAAAAAAAAAATGTCTGTAATAGTCCGTGAAGTGCCTTAAAGGTGCTGTTGTGGATTTATGTTTGAGATTTGTTCTCCGTGAGGAATCACGAGAGTGTCTCTGAGTTATGGGGGAAGTGTTTTGGCCGTAAAATGATCGCGTTTGTTCAGCAATCCAATAACATGCCGATGCTTATTCCCCCATCATGCCTGACTCACATGTCAAGCTGAACACATGGCTCTTCGTGTGTTATGTGATCGGAGGTGAACATAGCGAGCCTGACTGATCCACTTCCCCGGAGCAGTTGAATATTCACCACACAGCCATGATGGAATTTGACTTTTGAGCCTCGAACTTTGTGTAACGAGAAAGAAAAGCTCTCAGAGAGCTCAGACCTCCGCCAAATGGCGTTTTCAATGTTAAACTTTCCCAAATTCAAAGTGCCGCCATATCGTTAATCTGGATCGGATCCAGACGAAATTTGGCACAATTCAGGGCAATGACCCTCCAAATAAAAATGTTGAATTTCAAGAGAATCAAAACAAAATTCTATGAGTTACGATTTTTAGAAATTTGTAAATGGGATTTGCAATGTTAACTTCCAGAATTTTTCCTGATCTTATTCTGGTTCTGATCCAGATGAAATGTTGCACCCTACTAGATATGACCATCCTACACATCACTGAATTTTTACAAGTCAATCAGATATGATCTCCAAGAGGTATGATTTTTTTGAAACAGCTCAATGATAAGTACAGGGGAAAAGAGGATATTTGTTATTTTTTTGTATCCAGATGGTTATCCAGATCACTCTCAACATTTAATGGAATCTAAGTTGGGTCAAGACACATCTTGTGAATTTATTTAAGGAAGATCCCATCAGGAGTTTTTGCGTGATCCTGCTAACAAACAGACAGATAGACAAACAAATCCTAGCAAAAACATAACCTCCTTGGCGGAGGTAAATAAATGTCCCAGATAAAATCAACTACTAACACTGTTAAATTTGTGTGGAGTATGTACAATATCATAAATTCTTTTTTAAAAGAAAATACAGCCGATATTGAGTGCTTCTTTTTATAGAAGCCTGTGAATCTAAGAATTTTTTGGGTTTGTAGGTGCAGGAAAACAAAAGTGTTGGACTTGATGTGAAAAAGAGAGGCTGTGTTCACTCACAGCAGCAGAGACGTGACAAAGCTGGCAGGTTTTGTAGCTGCAGTCAGAGAGGGAATGTATCTGCTTTGTAAATATTTAAAGCTCATTATCAGGATAAAAGAGGTTGAGTTTGCTTAAGGCTTAACAAGGATGGCGTCAATTTGGAAATATTGATTCACTCTACTGAATAAGCCCATAAAGACCTGTAATTGATTGTATTGTGGTTCTTTCTCAAGGATTAGAAATGGTTTTCAAGGAAGCAGAATGTAATGTTAATAATGAGGGGACTCTAGAATCAAGTGATTCAAAATGGCCGACAGCTGAAGTGACATTGGAGAGTGTTGGTGCTTTTACCTTTGGTAGAGATTCATAGACTTCTACAGGATCTAAGCCGCCGGGACCCAGTCTCTTCTGTCTCTCCTCCTCCTCCAGCTCCTTCATCGCACTCTCCATGCGCGTTTGAGCGGCGCTGCGGACTCGATCCTTCAGCAGCTCCAGCTCGCGCTCAAACGCCTCCTGGTATGGCTCATCTGCAGTCTTTCACACACACACACACACACACACACACACACATAAAAAACACGAGAATGACTAAATCATCTAAAACATCAATAGAAAATTAAAAAAAAAACCACTGTACTGCATTACCACAAACTGGTTGTTTTTTTGGTTTTTTTTGTATTTTCAGACCTTGATCTTTAAGAAGAACTGCCTGAAGCAACCTCTCGGGTCCACCTTCAGCGTCTTTGCTAAATCCAGGATGAACTGCATGACGATGGCTTGGTGAGCCACCTGCTCCATGAGGCCGTGTTTCTGCACACAGTGACAACGAGCAAAGTTTTACCTGATGTAAAAACTGAGTTTTACCTCACGAGAACATACTACATACTAACTCTTCCCACAGCAATCACCTCGTCGATCTCGAAGTCAATTGCGATGACGATGAGGCAGTTGGCCGTCTCTTCGCACACCAGGTGTGGATTGTCGGACAAGTACATCTGACTGTCGTCCCAACGTCTCAACATACCTGATAAACACATGGACACGTCTGGGACACTGCTTCCAAACTGAGAGGCACAGATTCATTTTTAAGCGTGACAAAGGTAAATGACAATGAAATATTTGATATTTCTGATGACCCTTAACTCAGATTATCACCGGCATTATTGGGGAATGTAGCAGGAAGAAATGTACAAGTGGTCAAAAGATGCTTTATCCCAGTATAATTTAAAAAAAATCTTTAATTAGTTAACTATTCTGATTGATTTTTAGAAAAGAAGAAGTGTAATAAAGAGAAATTAAAATAACATCAACTAAGATGCAAAGTCACACGTGTACCTAACTTGCATTAGAAGAGGTTTGTTTTTAATTTGCCGTCCATCAAAACGGCCATTGACAATTATATCATATATGATGTGAGAAACTTTAAGAGAAGTTTTCAGCCAAAAGTTGTAACAAAAGATACAAAAATAGAAGATATTGCACAATCCAGAGCAGAAACTGTAGATTTTCAAAGCAATGTAACACAAAAGGTTGTATTAAGATTTGATATAAAATATCAAAATATAACTTGATTTGACCAATTGTGTTTTAGAGCCTGATGAGGGATCGGAAAAGGTTATTAACAAATGATATTAGATTCAAACTCATTCAATGAAAAATCATCAATAAGTGATCAATATTTAAACAACTGCCTTGTGTTTATTCGGGACTGAATGTTGAAGAAACTATAAACTGACATCTTCGAGAATCACATATCATCCTGAGAGGAGCTGCTTTTGAACTAATTGCTGTTATGTTGTGTGTCGTCCATCCCTTCAGTACTGTGGATAACATAAACAACAACAGTGCATCTGACCTACAGGGAAGACATAAAAACCACAAACCTTTCAACAATCGAAGAGAATATTATTGTTGGACTAAAGCGTAACGACCCACATTGAACTACACAGACTGATAACCAGCTTCGTGTTACAGGTTAACCAGAGGCCTGTACTACGTCGCTGGATTTCTTCAAAGATTAATCCTGGGTTTTTCCGTACTACGACGCTCGTTCACTTCTCACGGGGATAAATCACTCCCAGCAACTTACACTGAATGTCTTGCATGCTCCCGAGCAGGGTATGTTCTCGATAAGATCAGAGGGAGTGTAACAACTCCGCCTCCCAACCAATCAGATCTCTTTGAAAATGACCTGTCCATTCTTAAATGATGGTAATTGGTGCACGGGTTCAGCGCAAAGGCGCAGCGGAGAGGAGATGAGAAAGAGCATTTAAAGCATATTTTAAAAAATTGTTGCCACTGAGGCTTTGAAGGATGTTTTTGTTCAAGAGAAACTCAGCCTCAAAACAACTGGATGCAAAATGCTAACTACAAGAAGAGCAGTGAGGAAGCTCTAGCCTGAAACGTTTCTGCTGTAATAAAGTGAAACTGAGAGATCACAGGACCGTGCATGCCGTGAATTAATATCGTATAATCTCACAAAGTCACGCATTAACAAGTCAGGAATGGTCTGGCCTTGGACACAGCAATAGTGCTGCTTTTAGCCAGGAGTTCAGTAATCTGTAAACTGCTTTGCAGAGTTTCTCTGTGTTTGTGACTGGTCAGACGCTGCATGCTCCGCCCCTTTCATGTGAACGCGCACACATCGTTCTGATTTAAACCAGTGAGTTGATAACCTGCTGATAATCGCATGTGTCTGGATCAGTCAACCCAGGAAACAGAAAGAGATCCTAGATATGTTTATCACAGTTCGTAGTACAGGCCTCTGGTTATCTTGGGTTAAGCCAGATGACAATAAGATTCCTTGAGTATGTAGAAATCACTTTATACTGCAGACATCAGGAGAAGTGAGGTAACCTCAGGCAAACCCTCAGTTCCATCAGAGAACATACCAAAGTGTTTGATTTCTTTTGCGTACTTCTCCACGAAGGACTTGTGTTTTTCCACTTTTTCCTCCTGAGTTTCCTGTCTGGTTGAAGGCGTAACGTTGAGTACGCTCTAGAAAATAAGAACACAGATTAATCAAGGCACAAAGAAAAATATTTTACCTCATGACCTGAAGACTCTGCCTTACCTTGCTGAAGCCTTCTTTACTGAGCGTGTCCACATTCCAAGGCAGTGTTTTCTTCTCTCGCTGGTACTCCTGGATCAGTTTCTCAAAGGACTTCTCATCCTTCTTCAGCTTTTTGACCTCGGCTTGGACTCTCCTCAGCTCTGCCTCTCTCTCCTCGTCTGCCCCCCCTTCCTCTCTTCCTTCTTCCAGGTGTTTCAGATGTGCCTGGGCCTCCTGCAACAGCCTCTTGCAGTCTGCAAAGTTACTTTCCAGGTCTTCGCCCCTCTGCTGAAACTCAGCCATTTTCTCCAGTCGGGCCTTTTCCGGCATCACAAAAGAAAATGGAAACGAGAGATAAATGAGATAACTGAATATACAATCTGCTCAGAAGTGAGCATTGAAGGGACTGAATGGGGTCGTGTCCAGTGTATAAGATCTCAATGATTCCATAAATGTAACTGACTAAATGATTTGACACATAACAGTCAGCAGCAGATAACAAAGTCAGTAAACGTCAGAGTGGTGTCATCTTGACCTCACACAGCGGTGACTGAAAATCTACATTCACAAACCATGAAAATAAAATCATGATCCTGGACCGTGTGCTGCACAACTGCACCAGCCCAAAACAACGGTGTTATCTGGACTTTCCCACATCTCCACAAATATAAATCATGTGAACCACAGGAAAGAAAATATGCTGGTTGGAAGCTGGAGGCTGAGTCATTGGAGAATATTTAGCTTCATAAGTTAAAGGACAACTCGGGAGGAAACAGTTATTAATAAGCGAGTCAGCAAAAGAATAAAGCTTGACCAGCAACAATCATACCCGTTGTGTTTTACATTCATTTTATCTTCATCTACAACACACAGGCACAGGTTCTGTCAGTGGTTGCAAACAGTGAAGAGAGCTCTGCGGTTTGATGTACAGGAAAGTTCCTGGAAAGGTTTGGAAGGAGATGATTTTGTGACATTGGAAGGATTATAACCCTTAAATAAAGAAAATAAGAATCAAGTTTTTCAGATCTGCTTTGTTTCCAGTTCTTCCTTCTGGCCATCCTTGACAAGTTAATTTATAATTTCAACAACTTCAGAATAACGCTTGACCTTTGACTGTGATTTTGTTCTTCCTCCTCTCCTGACTGTTGAATAGCTCCGAGAGGAGCTGGAGCAGAACGACAGGGCTGGAAACTTACTGCAAAACAAGGGTTTGAATAGATTTGGATCATGCCTTGTTAGTTGAACATGTTTGTTAATGTAAGAATATAACTTGAGGTGGTGCAAGTTCATATGGTACAACGATTCTCGTGGCACAGGTTATGTCAGGTCACAGGTTTCCTCATAACACCTGCTGGTCCAACTCTACATAGACTCACTACTCTGTTACTAACATTCACGTCTAGGTAAAACTACTCAGCAAAAAAGGACTCCAGATGTCTCAAGTGGTAGAAGAGTCTCTGCTGACCCGGTGTCTCATCCTGAATAAGCTCGGTGTGTCCACATACGGACTGGTGACGTCCTCATCGTCGGACACGTAGATGTGGTCCCAGACGCTGTAGTCGATGCCCGCTGCGACGCTCATTCTCCCCGGTCTTCCTTGTCGGCTGGTTGGCTGTCAGGCTGAGTGGCGGTGACGCTGCACCTACAAGGAATCGACCGATAAAGCAAACAAGACATAAAGAACACGGGTTCAATCCTCTTACAGGAGCCATGGAGCCGCAAGAGGCTTAAATAAATCCTCCATTAAGTGATGTCACACTGCGCGTGCTGAAACCAATCAAAACATGTCAGTGTTTTGTAGTAGTAGTAGTAATAATAATAATAATAATAATAATAATAATAATAATAATAATAATAATAATAATAATAATAACATTATTATTATTATTATTATTATTATTATTATTATTATTATTATTATTATTATTGTTATTAATAATAATAATAATAGTATTTTCATTAAAAAACAACAATAATACAGCAACTGAACGATGGTAATCAAAATGATGGACAGGGACATTTTACCACATTTTACCACATTAAAAAAAGAGATGAATTTCAATGCATCCAAATCAAGCTAACTGGACTTAATCATGTGTCATATATGAAGTCCGATTGATTGTATTAATCTTCTTCTACATTAAAAACCTTACAAATGTCTTATCTTACAAATAAGAATATGCATAACATGAATATGATAAAGTTACTAGAGTCACATTCATCTTTAATACTATCATCCAAACAGATTTTAACTTGAGTATTGTGGAGAGAATATGTGTAAAAAGTGTGGCAAAACATTATATGAAATTTTGAGACATGGTGACTTTGGCTCGGTTGATCGAGTGGTGGTCTCTCATTGGTTACAGGTTTGATTCCCCATCTTCCCCTGTTCACATGTTGAAGTGTCCTTGAGGAAGACTCTGAACCCAAAATTGCTCCCAATGGATGGATTGAATGCCTTGCATGGCGGCGGTCTCCAATTGTGTGTTAGTCCATGTGTGAATGTGTGTGAATGGGTAAATGTGATTAACGGTGTAAAATGTTTGGGGGACTGCTCAAGTGGTGGAAAAGTTCTATACAAGAGAAATCCATTTACCATTTACTCAGCACATTGGTCACGTTTATGTACTTGGAGAAGTTTGTAGGCATAACTTATGCTGGTCTCCACAAAACTGTTAAAAACTTTGCCATGAGCCACAGTTCATGAGAGTTTTCAGAAAATAGTTTTTATACCTTCTACATATTTTTCCCCTGTAAATTCCTTCACTAGCAACATGGCCACAACCTCCGATCATGATGTCCAAGTTTCCCATCCCACTGATTAGATGGTTAAATATATGTTCTGGTGGAAAAAAGGATAAAGGCAATGGGTAAATTATAGGCGTGCTGCATTTAAATGTGAGGTGTATTATCTCATTGGATCTCCTTCGGACTTTTTGGGGAAATTGAAAACAAATATAAGTAAAAAACAAACAAACTTCAGATTTTCAATATCTTTGAAATCCACCTTGACCTCTACCTTATATTCTATGCTTTCCCTTGTGGCCACACACGCACACGGAACTACGCGCATGAACACTTGTAGAGTTACAGAACAAGAACAACAGTTTGCGGTGGAAGTAGGTTGGCAGTTGTAACAACAGTGTTTTAGTGCTCTGACTAAAATAAAACCCGAGGACTTTGTGGTCCACAGTGCAGTTGGAAAGACAAATATTATTTTTTTTATGAGCGAGAGAGGTCTTGGGACAGACTGCATAAAACGCCTTAATGATTGAATGGCTGAAGTATTAAATCTGGTAAACTGAGCTGTTCTACTGTTCTGACCTGGACAGATGCGCGCGCGCACACACACACACACACTGTGAATACTGAGTTATGACAGAATAATGATGATAATAAGATATAGCTACATGAGCATTGGGGATCATTGCATCTTAGTCATGTTATTACGTGACCTAATCATCAAACAGCAGTATAATGAGTAGTTCTGACCAGAATTCTCCAGCATCCACAAACTGACCAAATTGTAATTGCTTTTTAGATTTTAACTCTGCACGGGTTCCTTGTGTGTCTTTGTAAAGTCTGCATCTTTTACATGTTTCTTTCTTCCTCTTTCATATTGAAGTCACCCGTCTTGTCTGCGTTTCGACACACTTCCTGTTCACCCTCCCTCTGTGTGTCTGATTGGTGTTGACGCATCTCACCTGTGCCTTCCCTTCCTATTGTGTATTCAAGCTCCTTTTCCTTTTGTTTTGTTGCTCGATCGTCATTCGTAGTGTGTCTCGTAACTCCAGCCCTTTCCTCATGTGCTCCGTTGATTTTCTCGTGTTTGGACGTCTGCCTGGTTGATGACTACTCGCCTCTGGATTGCCCTCCTGGTTTTCTACGCCCTGTTGTTTAATAAACTCTGTGAACTGGCTGATCTGAGTCTGAGTCTGCCTTTGGGCTCACTACGATTAACAAAAAACTCTTTTTTAAAAACCTTTATCTGGAATAGTATTATTGAGGTGCTCTAGCAACTTGCATTTCCCTTTAAACATAGTATGTCCCCAGTTTGAGAAGGAAGGCTTGTATTACAAAGCAGAGTTTTCTCTTATCAAAATAACTTCAGGGATCAAGCCAGAATTTTCAGTACTGCGATGCTGGTTCACTTCCTACTGGGGTAGAGTGCCATGATAACCTACGCCAAACTGCTAACCTGCTCCGGAGCAGGTTATGTGCTGGATAAGAGATAAAAGCATTGCCTCCTGACCAATCAGTTTTTTTGGAAAATGGCCTGCCCATTTTTAGGATATTCGAGAGGAAAGAAAGCTTTTTGGGATGAATTTAATCCTTTTGTCCTCGATGACATAATTCAAAAACAAGCCTTGTCACAGGATTTGAAGGATGTTTATGTTCTTGTTCTAGACTTGTTCCCCGGTCCGTTTAGCTCCACGAGGGTTGATCTGTTATAATGAGGTTAATACAATGGCCACACCTTACATAACTGCTCACTTCATGCCATCACTATGAGGAATTAATATTCAAACACGGCATGCACTCACATGGGAGCGGAGCCCCAAAAGAACTCAAGAGACATATATACTAAAGGAAGAGCACTGAGGCGGCGCTGTGCCCAAAAACTCTGTGACATAATAACGTGAAATTGAGCAGTCAGAGTGCTGTCCGTTTGTATTTTCCGATAAATTGATATTGTATGATGCCATGAAATTATGTTATATTAACAGAGTCAACAATTTTCTGCCAGCATTCTTCCTGGCTTTTGATGCTTTTAGCCAGGATGATGTGTTTGGATTCTTCATATATTTGGAAAAAAGCCTGGGTTGATTTACCGAGTTGATAACCAGCTTGGCAGTACCGATTAACAAATGTTGTGAATGTCTGGGTTTGTCAATCCTGCTAACAGTGAAATGTCCCGGGTATGTTCATCGTGTTTTGTAGTACAGGCCTCACGTTAATCTTGGAGGCCTTTCTACGTGTTTGTCTTTGCCAGTTACACTTTAGCAGCTGACCTGAATTTAAATGACAAGAGATGCAACATTTTTCTCCCGCTTGGCATCTCCACTGGCAAACATGTGAATCTATGAGCCCAAATGATGTATTTGGGATATTACTAATGACGTATCAAAGCAAAACAGTGTATCACAGCATTATATAATCTTACACCTGTGTAGATATTTTAAAGTGCACATTAAAGTGCATCCACTGGAGAGCACAATCAAGTTCTTTGAGCCCACAGTATCACAGATTTCTCATACCAGTGAAATGTTCACTGTTACAAGGTACCACATGACAACTCCCCAACATAATACTCATTTTTTCTGAGTATTTACTCGGAAAACACTTCTTTCTCTGTAAAAGTCTTCCCATCATTGCTTGTACAAAATGACACCATTCGTTGTGCTGCTCAGTATTTCAACAAGGGCTCAGATTCCAAACATGCTTTTCTCACAATCTCAATTAAACCCCACTGAAAGGACCACAGAGGGGAGGAGGGACAGCTAGATATATGGGAGATAATAAGGCAGCAGGAAGATGAGCTCAGTGGCGTGTTTGATGAAGATACAATAAAATGCCAGTCATGTGATTAAATGTATGTAATTCCAAACAAACAATGTTAAAATGTTGTTGCCCTGAGCTGCCTTGCTTCTTAGTTCTGGCTCCCTGAAACTTAAAAAAATGTCAATAAAAAAACTTTCTTTTTAATGTTTAAAAATTCATGAAATGGCCAAAAAGAGCTGGATTGGGTAAACAGTTTATGGAAAATTAAAAAGTAGCTAAAATGGCAAAAACAAGTAAAGCTGCTGAAATGAACGAACTGTTAAAAGTTCTTACATTTCATAAATTCCAGATAAGAAACAGTTTTGGTAAATAGAGCAAAACAATATGTTTTAATTTATAAGGAGCGATATTGTTTGGTTTGTATTTCCAGATTTATTTTATTTGATGGAAATTATCTAGTCTTTGTCATAACTGTTTCAGACTAACGCCCTTGAGTGTATTATCTACTATTGTTGTTGCACCTGCCACCATTAGCCATGTTTAATACCACTTTTTGTACCATAAATATCTGACACAAAATGTTTTTAGAAATTCACAATCAGTGTGCAACCACAGTATCAGTCCTCGAAACAACTCAAGCCGATACATTAACCCCCTTGCAAATGAAATGTTACATCTCAAGAGGTTATCTTGTTAATAAATAAATAAACTATGTTAGCATATAATCTCTGACTGTTTCTAACATCCTTGTTAGGGACAGTCAGATATTTCTTTCTGTCGGTCCACACACATTCGGCTGTGAATATTTTGCCTTACACCTACGCCACAGACAGCTACAGGTGGTCATGACAGACATACATTTTCTTAAAAAAATTAACATAAATGCTAATGTCATAGCTATGTCCTCCTTCAGAATTCAGAACAGAGAACCTTAAAAAAGAAAAAGAAGTGAAATTAAAGAAATAAACTGACACATATGTGTCTGACATTTCAATGAAAGACTGAACCACCCTGTAACACTTTGCCTGCACACGCCCCCACTTCTGTGTGTGTAGCTTTGTCATTGTCGTACTTGAGCGCGAGTGTGTGTTTGTGACTGTCCCTCTCCTCTTCCAACTACAGCCTTCATGCTGGGGACTCCTCCTGGTAGCC
>OMNM01065939.1:27536-82232 GCA_900302745.1 Parablennius parvicornis | reverse complement strand
ATAATTCTTTCTTCTCATTGGAGGAGTTATTCTGCTCACTTGAGTGAATTGCTCTATCTCTTTCTTCCACTATTTCTGCTAATCAACTGAACCGCTGGTTCCCAACATGGGCCCCGGGATCCCATAGAAGAGGGAGAAAGGTTGTCAAAATGGGTTTTGCACATGTCAAAGAAAACAATATTACGACACTTCCAATGAATTAGAACAGACCTGAGAAACTGGTTGTTGTTGCTGTTATCTTAAGGGCTCCTCCTTTTGTGAGTTGGTGAGAATGGGTGTGTGTCCCAGCGTTTAGCTTCACTATGATGCTTTGGCAAATCAGAAATGAGAAAGACGGGGCCTCAGCTTTTTGTTCTAGAGGTAATCTGAATTGTTCCCAGGAAAAAAAAAAAAAAAGTTGGAAACCACTACATGGCTGACTACACACTTGAGAATTTGGTGAAAAGTCATTCAAGAGTAGAAGTTTTCTGAAGTCTTAATCAAGGAATCAAAATGTGATGCTCAGTGATTGACAAATAAGATGGAGCTCAGTGTTGTGCGTTCATCTTCTCTATATGCGTTAGAGGATACTGGTTGACTAACGTATCCCGAGCCAAACTGAACTTCTCCTCCTCCAGATGGGTGGTCAGGGATGCTGGAGCCTGCCAGAGGCATGGGCATACAAAAGACAGGTTTCCCATCCATCACAGATCTGATATACACACTATGGCCAATGTAGAATCACTAATGAACTTTAAACGCATCTTGATGGAGTGTGGGCACAGGGAGAACCTGCAAACTACAGTGGCACTACTGTGGCATCTTGCTTGAGATATATATATTACAATACACAGAGCTAATGTAAATACAATCAACTAATTGATCAATTAGAAATCATAATCTCTGTGACACTGATTTCAGTGCATTCTTACCCAGTAAAGGCATTACTGTCGTCAAATGGAAATGTGTCTCTGACACATGGAGAAGTGCTCTAAAAAACTAATCTTCAGATGTCTGTATTCGTCTCGTACTGAATATGGTGAAACATTTATTAGTGATGGGTGAGATCTTGCTACCATTGTCACTTTTTGTTTGTTTTTTTTTTTTTCTCATGCATGTCGGTCCATCTAGAAAGTGTTGGCGGAGATTTGGTGTGTGTATTTATTTACAGTGTATACAAAGACAACAGCATTCATAAGACAGCCTGGTCAGCCATTGGCTTAAATTGTCATCTTCATCTTCTGTTGAGTTTGCATGTTTGTCTGGGTACTGTAGTTTGCATCCACTGTCTGTCAGCCCGGTAATGGACTAGTATTGTATAGTCAGTGTATAGACCATCATTATTTTTGAGATTGTGTTGAGACAAAGCTGCAGAGCACATTGCTTTCCCACCCTCCTCTGTTGGCAATGAAAATCCAACCCGGTGATGAGAGACTATTAGATCCCATCAAGCACATTGTAATTAGAAGATAACTCACTCCATACTCAGACAAACACGCTCTCACACACACACACCAGACCTAGTGCGGAGTGTTTTAGTGGGATCTCCTAGCAGCCCTAATGATTCTTGCTCAGCTCCAGTCTAAATGTCAACCTGACCCTCTGTCCCTTCTTTAATGAGAAAGTCCTGACTGAGCACTTTTTAACGACTTTCTCAAACACTCACAGATCTGCTACTTGGAATAGTGGGAGTGTAACACCCATGAATCCCCACTGCAGCACCTTTCATTTTTGAAACCCATCCTGAGGTGTCTGACACTGACCCCCGGTCCTGCGTCTTATATTTAGATTACATCACACATGGCGTGGGAAACTGCCCAAAGTTGAAGAGCAAATATAATCAACTCGGAGTAAACTGTCTGGTGTGTTTTTCTAAGATATTGGAAAATGAGAGATTCAGTCTCTTCAAAAAAAAAAAAAAAAAAAAAAAGGCAACAGCTTATTACCATATGTGAAAGGCCTGATGAATATAAAGTCAATTTTGCTGAAGGTTTTAATGAAAAATTGAATTTTGGGAGTGATTGTTTAAGTCAAGAGTGGTTGTTCGTGTTGGATGGCTTCATCATCCTTGTGTTTAAAGAGAAACTACTGTTTTTTGTTGTAAGTGGCTTCTGGGCTGTGTTCATCTCCCAGGGAATGTGACATGCTGCAAATCTGCTTATAAGAACTGCTATCGTGCTAACAATCTATGTACCAAATGATTCTGAATTTACAAGGCTATAGTCAGTGTAGGCAAGGGGGAAATTCGTTCTCTGACCCACAGTTGATTTGTGGTCAGGGTGCCATCCATCCTGTATACTGCTCAATCCAATTCAGGCTTGTGAAAGGCGGGAGAAGATCCCCGCTAAGTATCAGCAAAGGCAGGATACATCCTCGACAGGTCATCAGTCCGTCATGTAAGATCTTAACATAAGCTTGTCATAATCTCTTCAAATTTGATTAAAAAGTTTACTTTGACTTAATTTGCTGGAAACGGTTGATACAAACACAGCACAATGAATACAATCAGGTATATTGTGATATATTCCTCTAAACAAGTAATAATGTCTTTTGAATAGTTTTTGAACACGAGTAACCATACACTGCTCCAACAAACATTGTTTTACAATGATAAGTCTAAGACTCGCCTTTTTATCACTCATCATCTACCATTAATGTTAAACTTCCAACCATACATCATTTTGTGCTACTCAGAGCTGCTCTGGATCACATTGGATTTTATAAGTGTATCTAAAGAAGTGTCCTGTGAGTCTGTGTTACACATTTGTACATTGAGACAGTGTTACCAGAACTTTGCTGGTGAGTGGAGAAATATATACAGTAATCCAGACTCTGGTTATGTATTTTTCTTCTGTAAGACAAGATACTGAGCAAAATTAGACAAAATTCTTGCCCTGTGATTGACCTTTCTGATGTTTACTGGTATTTACTGAAAGCTTATATAAAATGCTTTATAGGCAGATGCACGTATGGAAACAGACACAAACAAAACTCTATTCCAGCTTCCTTGATAGAAGAATAAAAATAACATGACACTGGTGTAGAAAGAGCCGCATTTCTCCCATCACAAGGATCTTTTGTTGATCGTAGACCGACATCGTTGCATGTTCATGTTCACTGTTGTGCAACAGAGACACTCAGATCTCTCACAACTGGCTCATGTGTTTGTAACATCAAGGGGGAAGTGAAGGGAATTAAACACGAGATTAAACTGCCATGTGAGTATAGACTATAGCTGTAACATATTCCACAGTAGAAGATTTCAGAGGACCTAATACAATCTATAAATTCAGCTTACTCTAAGGGTTATTTTACTCTAATGTATCTGCATTTTGTGTGGCTTTTGTGGCTCAGCGAGTCATGCTAATATTCACTCTCCACCTCAGGTTGTTGAACTTTGAGGAAATGGGAGGAGGCATTAAACAGCTCATGAACATCATACATGTTGTTTCCCAAAATGTCAGTGGACACGTTCATCTGTTCACTGTTTGCCTTCAATGGTGATGAAGGTCATGGGTCTAAAAAGTGAATTTTACCTCCCTCTTACAAAAAAAAAAAAAGACTGTTTTCTTATTTTATTTCCTTTGGGCAAATGTCAACCCATTTTATTTATAGTTCATTAGAACTCCATCGGCTAGGAGCTGGGGGAACTAGCTGGAGTCAAGTCAATGGTCTGTGAAGTTTTGGTGGAAAAAAGTGTTTTTGAGAGTCGTTGTTTTTTTTGTTGATGATGTAATATTTAAATATTCTATTTGTCATATTCATGATTTGGAACTAAATAATAATAATTCATTTAAAAACGTGTATCTTCTTTCATCAGTCAGGTGGAGATGGAGAACAAGGCAATGTATCTGAGCACGAATGAAGAGAGAGAAAACTCCATGTACGAGGAAACCTTCGACGGACACAATCTGTCCAAGCTCAACCTCTGTGATGAAGGTAGGGAGTCATAAAACGACTTGGGTGCATTTATCGCATGCTGTTCTCTGATGTTTTTAACCGTTTTGCAAAGGTGAAAACAAAATATCACCCATATCCATGCACTCACAAAACGTCCTGCTTTTTTAAAAGAACTTTAAAATATAACAATTTCTATGTATAAACAGAAACCCCCACAGTGATAACCAACACAGACGCAGTGCTGTCACTGTTTGGCATTCACTCTTCTCTCTGTGCTCATGTACGAAAGCCGGAACTGTGCAAGAGCAACATCTGTGTGAGTACAGGTGCAGCAGAACAAATCGCAGTCGACTCTGTGGCGTTCTCATGTTTCGACCGACAGCACGGTCAGTTTGGTGGGAAAGACCCGTGAATGTTAACTAGAGAATTTGTTGACATTTTAATGGAAAGCGGACAATGGTCTCACACATCAGAAACACCGTCCTCATCCAGCTCCACTAATCCGCCAACATTTTCACACCTCGTTCAATTAGAGAGGAAATATTCACAAGAGGTTTCCTCAGTGGGACATGAAGAACAAGGCCACTGAGCATTAAGAGTCGAATACAAATTTAGAGTTTGTAAGCTCTAATGATGAGTTGTCAAAAGTCTGGCATTTGTTCTTTTGTATGAATAACAGTATTTAGTGTTAATTTCACAATGATGTATCATTGGTTAACATGCAGGCATAGATCGCGTTTATTTTGTGCTGTTGTGTCAATGTGTCAATTTAACCTTTAAAAACATAATTTTAAACATAATACTGCCAGCAGCTGACGCACATCAATGGAAACAAACAGTCTCAGAATATGTGTCAAAATCTATTTTTTTTTCTGTTGCATATCCAAGATTTTTTTTTTTTTTTTAAAGCATCCCAGGATTTTTTATCTTAATAATTTCATCTGTCCAAACAATACGGTATGTTGACAACACGCTTACCAGAGACGTATGACTCAAATGTGACATTCAACACTATGAGGCAGTAGAGTAATTTCCAAATCTGTTTGGAGCTGCTTAATGAATGAAGAGCCTCACTGTGCCTCTCAAATGTCAGCTGGAAAAGATATACAGCACTGCTTCTTCTCACATCTTTAAACAAATGGATAAACAATTAATGTTAGCCTCAAACAAACGGGGGAACATTTCAGAGCAAAAGTAGTGATATTACCAAGTGTGACAAAGCAATGTGTAATACAGTATATTATAATCTGACTGATTAATTCACAAAAAAAACTATGAATGAAATGATCAACAGGAAACTGATCACCAGCACGTTTGAGTATTTAGCTTATGGAGTGATGATCAAACAAACTTTGAATATCAGAAATTAATAGACTATTTTGCGGAGGAACAGTAGCTCCAGTCCTGTGTAAATGCAAATGGAATAGCTTAGCTTCAAGATTTTCTTTTTCTTTTCTTTTCTTTTTTTTTGGGACATAATCATAGTTTTGAAATCTTTACCCAGTGTTTTTATTTTTTTTTTACTAGTTTATAAATCTCTTAATTGTTTGGGCATCATCTGCTATTTCTCAGAAAAATGTATCAGGCTCTTCTACCTTTTTCAAAACCAGTTGTCTCGCTCTCACTAACACGCACGCACGCAAACACTGAGCCAGCTGTGTTTGTTTTATGTTGGGAAATTCTTCATCATAGAAGGGGAAGTGTGTGTGTGTGCGTGTGCATGCGCGTGCGTGCGTAACAATCCACCACTGATTGATCGTCACTCTCTAAATGAAACTATGCTGGTGGAAGGCTTTGCTGCAGAATCACAGTTTGTATTGAAAAGGCAAACTCAAACCAACAAAGCCGGCTGTTCACAGAACGATAGAATCTCATTATTGCCTCATGTGGTCACATGGACATAGTGACGATAAACTGTTGGGCCCCTTTGCGAAAAACCGCAATGAAATGTTTGACTTTGCTAAGCTCCACTCCTCAGTTAGTTCAGTACACTTTTTACAGTGTCAGAAAAGCAAGTTAGTGGATTTAAATACTGGCAATGAAATGATTCTGGTTGTTTGAACAAATATAGTGGTACCCTGTTCCAAGTGAAATCTAGTATGTCATTATTTAGACTCTGTGGTCAATTTTGATGTTATCAGTGCTGGGAAGCAGGTGTCAAATTACATAGAGGGATTCAATGATCATCACTTTATCCATTTGCATGGCTATTCTGTTAAAACAGGCACTACTTAGTATGTATTGTCTTGAACAGGTTTCTGATTGTGGATAGAAAATGTAAATGTCTTTGTTTCTTCACCTGCATTTAGTCATTTCCTTTGACTGTGAAAGACTTTACATCATACATACATTTAGACCGGGATTATTTTAATTAATTTCACCAAATTAAATATTCAGCACAAAGCATTCACAAGCTCTCATAGGATGTAACAACTTAAGGCCCAAACTAATTAGGTTAAAAAATGTCAGTAATATTCAAGTTATCAACTTTAGTGTGCAGAATGTGTTGCATTTTGATCATACGAGCTCTGTCAAAGAAAGTGCTTTGATACTCCTCACAAAGTTAAAAAGTGCTCTACTGTATAAGTGAAGTCCATTTACCATATATTTAATGCCACTTTGCATTTTCTTGTTGCACACTTTAGTCTGAAGTGGATTCTCGCTCCTCTTGAGGCAACTGCAGTCAATTGTTTGCTTTCGCTTGCACTTGGTTGAGCAAATGCACACAACACAGAAGCCCCATGTTGAAGGCCACTGTATTTTGTTCCAATTACCATTGTGTTTTTAAATCACAAAGCTTATTATACTCAAATGCAGCTCAGTGTGAAATATTCACTTTGCTTACTGCTAACCAGTAACTAAAGCAACTAATATTTCCAACTAATATTCAGCTGTTTTGAATCTGCCTTATAGCATCAGCTCAGACTGAGAGATTAAAAAAAACATCCAAAGCTAGTTTTGAGTTATGTTTGTAAGTAGAAAAAATCATATGTGATCAGTGTAGTTGTACAAGCCAAAACTACGGATTGCTTCCCAATTAGTGTGCATTTCTCATAAAATCACCAAGTATTTCTTTCTGCTAAACTTTTGGGGTTTTTTTAAGTAGAAACGTCAAAGCCCAAATAGTTAATGCTTGTCTCTGCCTGATTGTGTTCCTGATTATCCTCCAAACAACTATCATCATGTTTGGTGTTGGAATTTCAAAAGGAATACAAAAAGAAACCCCACAACTTGATGAGTTAAGCTAATAAATCAATCTTTATTCCTGATAGTTTTTGTAATTGCTGGATATTGCAAATGTTTTTCTGTCACTGATAATAGCTGGGAGGGGTGCAGGGTTTCTATTACTACATATCTGTGGGAGCGATAAAAGCAAACAGTTAACTGATATCTTTAGAAATTAATGGCCAAGTTGGCTTTCGAAAATTGTTGATTATAATTGTTTGCAAACTTTTCTGGTGGAGTCTGAAACATTTTGAACCTAATATTACAACCCTGTTCCAATGACTGATGAAGGATTGTGACTCCAGAACCTCTGAAACCTCTTCCTCCTGCGGACCCAAAGGAGTCGTTCCATCACCAGAATCAACAAGCTCAAACGCCAAGATGTTCAAAACACACTCTCACTCATAAACGGAGGATAAAACGGCCATCAGTCATAAACGGCGTTGTGTCAGTTTTATGAAGACTCATTTTTAAACATCTGTTTGACCCTGAGAGGAGTGTTAAGTGGGAACAGGAAATAAAACAAAAGCTCCTGAGCGTTTGCATCTGTGCAGTTCAAGTAACACAGTGCACTTATGTGACCTCTTTTATTCCCAAACTGTCACGCTAATGATTGGTTTACTAATCGAGTGCCGATTTTCATCAAAGTTATATCGTGTCTTCATTCGAGTTACATATTTTTTATCACAAAAAAAAAAACACTAACTTGCTGCTTTTCAATAAGAAATCATTCCACTGTGAGCTGCGGGGTACACGTGCACTTTAAAAGATATGACAGGAAAATTGCAAATGACAGATGGAAAAAGAGCTTCTGTTGTTTTTGTATAAAAATATGAGACAAGGGGAGAAAACTGTGCATTTGCTAATACACACAAGTTTAATTAAAATATGTAGATAACAATGTAAACACATTTATTTCAGCTGCCCCTTTGACGCGCACGCACGCACATGCGCGAAAAACACATTTCAAAAGAGTTCATTTTATCTGGTGGTTTTTCTTCTTTCTTTTTTTAATCTAAAACATTGTTGTTGTTTTTTCTATGCATAGTTTCTTCATCACGTCGCAGGAAGCAGGACCAGTGTTGCGGTCACCTGAACTCCCTCTCAGCCATCAAGTACGCCATCGTCTCCCTTTACATCCTGGTCCTTCTCACCATCTTTGGACTCTGTCTCGCAGGTATGGCCGCACATGAATTAATGCACCTGCACCTCGAAACAATTTTATTGTGGGAGCACTAAATTTCGTCTTACGATTGATTTAATCATTATAATTTATATAGTATAAGCTTTCAGGATGCTTCCAGCAGCTTAATAACGTCTGTTTGTGTTTCCCGGTAGATTTATAGTACGTAAGTTTGTCTCGAAATACCTACAATAGCTTGGTCATAGCTGATTTTTTTTTTGTTTTTGTTTTTTCAAAACACTCTGATACACTGAGACACGGGACGTATAATGAAAAATGCATCTCATAAAATGATTTTGACAGGAGAGTTATATTATTCATTGATTGTTTAAGACGTTACAATCGTGAGAGAATGTGAATTTTATAAATTACAAACAGCTCCAGCAAAACATGTTGTGTGCACTTCAGAGCACAGGGAAAATGGCTGTGGAGACATCGCCTGTTTAATCAGAGGTGGAAGAGTCGCTGCCAAACCTTTTCCAACATTTGGTCATTCAAGTTGCTCTCAGGCGAGGCACTCGTGGCATGTGTTGTGCTTTTGTTCTGATGTTTTGATTGTAAAATATGTTGGAGAGGGCACTAAATCAAAGAGAAAACTGTTTAAATCACACACGCAGGAGACAGTTTAGTTTGCACAATGTGTACGAATAAAGCTGTAACTCAGTGGAACTGTTATCAAATCACCTTCCAGCTGTTATAGATCCTTTTTTTTTTCACCAAGCATGATTGCCAGATGAACGTCTTTGTTGATACTGGTCATCGTGTTGTTTGAAATGAAGACTAACAGGATGTCTTTTAACACACTCAACAATTTATTAGTGGAGGTAATTATGAGGGAAAAATTAGTTTTTCATGAAATTGTAACTGTCATGTTTGTGAGAGAAGGACTCTTTTAAAACAAATATTTATATCAGTTAAATAGTTTTTAAAAACAAGATGCCTGAATTCATATTCACAAGCAAAACAACAGGTTGCCAGATCTTACATCTAATACAAACATTCGAGAACCTTGTGGTGGAGCAAATTTGCAGGGACACAGAGAAGATAAATGAATGAATAATTATGAAGATTCAATCTATGGCTTCGTGTTGTATAAGACAAACATTGGCACATTTATCCACCATTTTAACTTGTTTATTTTAACATTTCTACTTCATCTTTTTTGGCTTTTCAACTAATTTTCTGCTGTTTTAGCTTAATAAGGGAACCATATTTTGTTTACGCTCTCATTTTTTATCCATTAAGTTTTACCGTTTCCAAATTCATGTTCACAGTAAGTGAGCTAATTGTCTGTCGTTCCTTCTCAGAGGTCTGTTATGCAGATGACATCAGCCATTCTTCAAGGTTGAATTGTAATGTAGGACTCATACACACAGATGCACAGCTTTTTTTTTTTTTTTTTTTTTTTACACACTTGCACCATAAAAGCCTATTTAGTCTGAAGTAACACTCTGAGCTGTGTTCTGGAACCCTACTCTCCTCTTAAGCTGTCTCCTCTGATTTAGCACTGAGCACACACATTTGCACAAAATGAATATCCAGTCAGTACAAGTATAATCTAACCTGCGTTAATGTAAAGCTCTGCTTCTGATTTTTAATGACTTTCTTCCCAATGTCCAAGATTTTACTTTTTTTTTTTTTCTGTTGAGAGTTTTACGTAAATGCATCAGTGCCAAGTCTCACTCAGTTCTCTGTCACTGCAGGTTTTCCTCTGTCCTCTGAGATTTTTCTGACCTGAGTCGTGAAATCGGTTTTCCAAGCACATTGCACACTTCAACCTCAGGCTTTCTGCTGCTGACTGCAGGACTCGGCACATGTGTGACAGGTTTAAAGTTGATGCCCACATGGGGGGGAAACTTGTGTCTTTCGCAGCGTTTGGAAAGCGTGACCAGCTTGACTTCTTACATGGCAACGTAAAAGAAAGATAAGAAAAAGCGTGACGGTGGTTTTAAATCGCCAGCTCCTCTGTGCAGCAGAGTTCCCATACTGCCCTTCATCCACAGCTGTGGGAGTGCAGAGCACTCCACTACACCGGGCTCCTCAGGGTGACGAATAACAGCACTACTTGAGGCATGAGCTGGCATCGCAACTGTCTCTGTTGGAGGTCAAGGCTTATAATTTGATTCAGTTGCTCAGATTAAAGCATCCTGTGAGGGTTCAGTATCTAATCTGCTGCCCTTTAAGCCAATCAGGAAAACATTGTCATGGCAAGTACAAAAAACTGGAAGAATCAGGTTTTGCCCTTGTGTGATGTTGGGTTTGATGATTGTATTGTGTAATGTAGTGTGTGTCTTGGAGACATCTTTAGGTCTTGCCCACTGAGATGCATGTTGCAGCCATGGCCAATCTCTTCCTCACATCACAATACCACTATTTTCAGATGTTGATTCTTGGCTCTTTTGTGATTTAGTCATAGTAGTGACGCAGTTCAAGTAGTTTTCCTGACAGGATCGGCATGGTTACCCTGGTAGCATGGATACCCTCCAGGCAGGGTGGGATTCGCTGATAAAGCTGGAAGATTTCTCTCCCCACTGGCCTTTATATCCTTAATGATGCTAAATAGTTTTTAATTTTATCCCTGTGTGGACAAAACAGTTTTCTCTGACAGCTTTCATCAGATTACATCTATTTTAGTCTGATCTTGAAGGCTGATTTCTATTGTCAATGCTCAAATCAAAGAAATAGATGTTTATATTTGAACAGATTACTACTGTGATGCTTGTTTGACTTTTTTGGATACATACATAGTCTCTGAAAATATCACAAAACTCAATTGTATGTTTCAGCTTGAATACTAGTTAGTTAAACCGTTCCTTTTTAATTATTAATGTTTGTGCCCATTTTAAAAAATACTGTTTGACTTTGTAAAATGCTGGGTTGCAGGATTTTATGTATTCTCAGTGGAAATCATGCATCCAAAATATGTGGGATTTTATTCATTTAAATATCTTTGCGTCTGAATAGTATGATACGTACTGATTCTCAAATTCTACATGTATGTTTGCTCGTTCTCTGAAAATAAAAGATTGTTTTTTTTGGAAAGGATGAGTAAGTGACCAACATTTTTGACACTGTTCAGTGGACAGGCACCATCCTTACCCCAGATTAAATCTTTGAGGACTATTTTAGCTTATTTCAGCTTTTTCACTGTACTATACTATATTATGGCGAACCTTAACAGTTTGATAAATGGCAAACGTCTCTCATTGGACAACATTGACAACTGACACGCAATCCAGATTATCTTTATTTTACATTATTATCCATCCCATATACATTAACATGGGCCACTGAAACTCAAACTCTCCAATGCTTTGATCATTTCTTACATCTAAATACACTAACAGTGGTTATTTTGGCTCAATGATGTTGGTGAAAAGAACATTTGATTGAATTTGGTGCGCCTTTCTTGTATAGCAGATCATACAACTCAACAACAGAAACAATCCTGCTGCTCAGTCTGTTTATCTCAGAGGGACAGATGGGGAGATTATATGCACATATGAGATTACATGGAAATTACTACTGCTTATATGATTATGCTGAACGTAAATACACATTCAAAACAACTGCTGTTCTTGTGACAGATTTGAATTGTAAGAAATTTAATTTTGAAGAAGCTCTCCGAAGCCAAATATGTTGGTGGAAGAATGGCTGCTAATCTCTTGGTGCATCAGGGGATGAAGCGAGCGGCCTTTCTCCTCTCTGCTAAAACAACTTCCAAACTCCCAAGGCGAGAATTCATGATTCCCACAGATTCAGTGGAGCTGTATAATGGAATTTTGGATGTCTGAGTTATGGAAATCTGTATTTGCTGCTGTTGGTTCACATCACTCAGTCCTATAATTCCAATATATTCCATCGTCTTCAGAGTTTACATCGCTGCACTTCCTGCTCATTCTGGTTGGTTTGGAAAGACCCTGGCACGATGCCACGGTAGCTTCATGGCCAATTCACTGGTGTGTGGGTGCGTGTGCATGTGTGCGTGCGTGCTTGAAGCTTTTGGAGGTGTGTCAATCTTTATGGCTGTTACCCTTTGCGATCCCCGCTGTGGCCTCCTCGTAAATGTCAACTCTCGTATTAAAGGAGAGAAGGGCAAAGAGAGCACGGTGGCGACAGAGGGAGAAAGGAAGCTGTTGAGAGAGAGAAATCAGGGGGAGATGTAGTTAGAAGGAGAGGCAACAGATCCAGAAACAGGTTTAAGAGCTGCCTGGCTTCAGATCAACTAATCCTAATTTCATTTCAAGGCCTGGTCTCCCTGAGCTACATGCCGTAACCACAAGGCTGATGCCATTAAACGGACATGGCTCTGCGTGTGCTCCCAGGCACCGCGTGATGCAGTTAAAGAGTTTGGAACCGCTTTGCTGTCGTCACAGAGGTATTTGGTTATTTAGGGGCTTTTAGATGAGGTTGTTTCAGAAAAGTGGTCAAATCAGACCTTTCAGGCAGCCTCTCTTAAAGTGAATGCCGGCCATCCAAAAAAGCTAAGTGGCTCCAGCGTAACTGTACAGAAGGCTCCTCAGCCAAGCACACACATTTACACGACACGAGTGCACGCAAAAACGCATTCACAACAGTTTTCAGATGTGAATGCATTCAGCTTCAAGCTCTTCAAATTCTCCCCGTCTGAGTTCTCACTTGACTTTGGCTTTTTGCTTTTTCCAGTGTTTGCTTTGCCTTATTGGCAGTCCCCCAACTTCAAGTCTCCCAGCGTCTCCCTGTGCATTCAGGCACATTCACGTCTAATTTCCACCAGGATCCTAAAGCCTTAACCCACTCTTATTGCATCTGCATCTCTGAAGTGATGAGTATGAAATAGTTTTCTCCATGTCAGTGTTTCTGACCCTAAATCTTCTTCTGAAGACAGAGTGATAAACCAAAACAGACGGATAGAACGAAAAGACAGAGGATGAAAGAGCCAGAAGAATGCAGCTCCATCCATCATGTGGTTAAGAAGGCCTCATAAGTTCATTAGTTTTACGGCCTTATCTCCACATAGATTGCAGCAAGCTCTGATCAGAGCGCAGCTGAAAGGTTGCTGTGCTGAAATGTCCCGAAGCCAGAAACCAGACTTTTATCATCCGAGAGGCGCCTGTTGGAGGAACCTTTGTGTTTGGATTCACTTGGTTTGACTGACATTTCTGAAGTGTATGGCAATTCCTTAGAGTTTTCTTTTATTCAGCATTTAAAGTCAACTTGGCATCAACCAAAGTTGGCTGGTCTTCAGTTACCAGAAGTGTTGAGGAGAAATGGTTCCCAAGTCCTGCGTCAGGTAAAGCCGATGCTGTTTCATCCAAAAAAGCCCATTTATGAAATTTTTGACAACAGCCAGACAGTTTATTGTATATCTGATCAATCAAACGTATCCCAACTACAAACAACAGCATCTATTAAAAGAACTTTTCTTCTGGACCAGTTCTACTACATTTCTAGTCATAGTCTGATCGTTTCCACCTGATTATGTGCCAAAGGCAGGATGCACACTGGACAGGTCACCTGTCGATCATCCTGACCTCCTGCAGGTCAATGTATTGTTAGAAGGAGTTAGAGTACATGGTAGTGTTGATTTCTCCATTTGGTAATCCCATAAAATCCCATAAAAATTATTTTTTTTCCGCAAGCGCATTTAATTAGCCTGGGCCCAATACTCGTAGAGCAAAGTGAATTGTTTTGAGGATATATGGAGCCAAAATAACATGTTATTACAGCACTTTGGCCAGATATACAGATCAATAAAAATATTGTGTGATAGTTCAAGTTTAGTGAGAGCACATATAAACAGCACTGTTACTGTTAAATTCATGTTTGTTGTTGCATTTTAATAATTAAGATATGTTCTCGCAGAAATACGAAAATCATGTTACTCTCAGAAAGAAGTGCGTGTTCATGGGCTGGCTGTTGGAGATCATGTTGAATCAAGCATAATAGCACATGTGGATGCTTTTTTTTATCAATTTTATTACAAGTGAGACTTAATGTGATAACATAATGTGAAAATATATAAACCTGTGTTGGTTTCTAAAGGGCAATAAAAGTCTCATTTTACCACTGATTATGCTCACTTGAGCTTTGAGCTTCAGCATTTTATTAAAACACACCTTTTCTTGGATGCACTCGGATCAGTCTTGACTGATATTCTGAAGAAATTTCTTACTTCCAGATGTGGTGCTTTGTGCAGATTGACCATTGATCTATTATCTAACCGCTAGTAGTAATCCCAAATGACACATTGAGAGAAACGCCTAAGATCATTTTGAAAATTCTGGGGTCTAAACTCCTTCAGGTGTGTTTTCTCTTTAAAGTATGGTTTCCTGCCGCCATAATAGACAAAAACAGAATTCTCTTTTACTGCTGCATTGAGGATTTTTAAATGTGGAAATACACCATTAACAGCTTCAAGAGTTTATTTTGTCAAATTAATATTTTAAATAAGTGGATCCACAGAAGGACATTAAATAACTTTTTTTTGGGAAGTTTTGTGAAGTCATGCATGCCGAACGCTGCAGTAATCGTGAACCAAGATGATGAATGGTTTTTGGACAAACCTTTAAAGTTGTTATTTATAGGTTATTATATTATTTTCACTGGTCTGACTCAGTGGAGATCAAACTGGTCTGTTTGTGATTTCTCTACTAAAATTGATTTGGCATCCCTGTAGAAATGATATTTACTATCTATAGATGAAAACCTGCATCACCCAAAGTGATTGCACTCGTCTGAATGTCTTCAACTGGCTGTTCTGGTTTTAAAGATCACATTTTTTTTACTTCTTTTGGTTTATTCTCATGGTTCATCAATGTTTTTCCCCAACTGCACGCACTTCGCACCAATCGGCTAAGAAGAAGCCAAATGTTTCTCAGGGAAGGATCCAGATGTTCTCATCAAGAGTTAGTAAAAGCAGCAGAGCAGAACCAGAAACAATACTCAAAACAATTAATATTGACTGTATGTGCAAATAAACGACATACATCTAATTAAGAAGGTGACATCAACATTTTAAAACATTACTTCAGTTTACAGCTTGTTTCCACAAGTAGTTTGTGCAATCTCTAAATTACCCCAAAAAGCTGGTGTGATGTGTGTATTATGTGTAAACACGATAAACATACTAATACAGTCGTAAACACTGCAAAAGCCTCTCTCTGATCCAGCTCGAATGGTCACATTTTTATATTTAATTATTGGATTCTGCTCATTAAACATCATTTGTCATCACAGTTTTTGCCCTCCAAAGTAAAGGTTACTGCTTCACTGCAATTGCATGCACACTGACTCATGCAACCAGTCAGATGTTAACACACTCTCAGCACAACATATCCTCTTTCAGACACCTCTCTAACATGATTTTATTTTAATCCAAGCAACATACCGTCAGAATGACTTTTTTGTTTCTTTGTTTTTATAAGGAAGTTGGAGACTTTGGTTGCATTTCATCCAAATTTTGACCTCATGCTCCATCTGGAGTCAGCTCTCAGTATAAACACCTAAGAAACAGTTTTAGCCCATTAAAGACATGCTGATAACTGACAGGGTGGTCAGGACAGGCGATTTATAAAGGATTTACACATTAACTATCTGAGCTTGCTAGAGATTGATTTGTCATTCACTTCCAGTTATCCCATGCACATCTGTCCAGATATTCAAGAAATTATTTGTTGATGGGTTTTCATAGGTACTGATTTTGGAAAGATTTTGCACCTGCAGTCTTTCCCTGCAGGACGTCTGCTTCTTTGCAGACCTTTATTCGTGCCCTACGTCACTCTGTAGGTGAAACTGAGTCATTTTTTCCAGTTGGAGAAAACATGCAGCTCACAATTTTGGCACAGTGCTTCTATTTTCCTTCACTAGTTAATTGCTGGAAAACATGATGCACGTTTGTTATACTTCTTTTAAACCATGAAATCTTCCAACAAGAGCCCGTGTCTCTCAGTGATACTGTAAGTTACATGCATGTTTTTGCCAAGTGGAAATGGGCAACAGGCCGTTGCGCCCTGAAACAACTTGGACTTACTCCAGTTATGTAACCTGGTTTGGCCTTGTATTTGTTATCATCATTACTTTTGGTGTGTTACCTCAGCTTTTCCGCCCTCAGATAGATTTAGTTTAACAGAAAACCGATTGGAAATGCTGGAGTTATGGCATTCAAAGAGAAGATTGAGTAGATCAGCATAAATAAAGTAACAGGAAATGTTATCCAACTGAGAAGTGCACAGGATGAATGAGTGATGGTATTATTTTTGTGTATAACTGTTCGAATTCATTTAAAGATATTAAAAGTTAATCAGAAGTTTTCATGAGAAACAAAGAATCTTTTAAGTATGGATGTGCCAGAACACTTTCACCCCTAAATATAAGTCCCATAATTAAGGGGACAGACTGAATGCTCTGCCGTAAAGACATAAAAGAATGCACTGATCATGTAGAAAATACAGTGATGACACAAATCAAATGTTGGAGGCTCGCACTCCAAAAAATAGGTTTGGTTTTGAAAAGTTAGTTAACTTTCCCACTTCTGTGATGTTACAGCAGGTTTGACACATGTTGCCTGCCGGATAATAGATAAATCATTGCAGCATTCTATACTAATGTTGAAAGTTTACAACTGTTCGTATAATTGTACATATCTTAAGAACTGTATTAAATAATGCAGATTTATTATTTCACCCAGAGTACAGTAGTTGTGATAGAAGTTGTACTTTGAGTAGTTATTACGTCTGTAAATCATCAAGGGAAGCTTTTTTTTTTAATCCTAATGTCATATTATTGTGTTGCTGTACTAAAATATGCTCGGTTGATTATTTGGCTTTCATTTCTTCATCCACTCTTAGAGCATCCTTTATATTCAAGGTTCGAGATGACTTTATTGATAGCCATGTCTTCCAGAGTTATATGTTTGAGGATCACATTTTTTTGTCTGCAGACCCAGACGAGATCCAAAGGTCAACAGTGAGGTGTAGGCACTCCACCATGTGCCCAGTACGAAAACAATGACAAGCTCCTTTTAGCTCAACCACAATCTTTAGTTACTTTAGTCCTTTGAGGTTCAAATAAGCACACACGACATACATGACGCAAGATCCTAAATGTATACCATATGTGTCTGGCTCATTTTGTCTGCAAATACTTTCTGAGGGTACATCTGACACCACAAGCAGCCACTCCCAGCGACTGTAAAGACAAACCTTAAGGTTTTAACTGCACTCCTGAGGAAACAATGAACACTTCAGCGGCGGATGATGAGGTGTTTCTGATCTTGGCCTGTTTATGGAAATCTAGAAAATGGTACTTGTGAGAGATCAAATACATCATCAATACTGACATGTACCGTATATACATAAGTATTATCATATCAGATACACTCATGTAAAGCAGAGAACTAAAAAAAATGATCATGAGCAAGTTCAGATCCATTATTTCAAATATTATGTACAGAGATATAAATGGGAGTGTGCTCAGTCATACATCCATATGTGCTGAAGTCACAGCCATCAGTGTGTGCACACTGAACACACAGAAAACACATTCATACACCCACATGCATACCAGATGCAGAGAGTCATGCAAGCCGTCAAACACATGAGAATCTACATTCACACCACAACACACAGGCATGTATGTGCAAACTATATATGTACACATGTATACAGAGCCATATGTCACATGTACGATCGGCCTCAGGGCCCCTAAATTGACTCAGAGAACATAAAACCCTTTCTAATGAGTTTCTGCACTCCGGCCATAGTCATTTCCAAAGAAAGGATTCTGGAGACAGTCCAGCTTCCCCAGTAAGAGTCCATCATAGGACACGCACACGCGCGCACACACACACACACACACACACAAAGAGCCGGAAAAGTCAAGAAGAGTCCCAAAAGTCAGCAGACAACCTCATTCATGCAGTCAGACACAGATCATTAACATGTCAAGACTAATTGGACCAGACTTCACTTTCTCTGTGTCCCTCAATAGAATTTCATGCCCTGAGGCAGAAATATGTCTCAATCCATCATTGAAAATGAAGTGATGATAATTGATTGATTAGCAGACAGACTACAAATATGTTTAACGGACTTTGCCTTTGCCATCGAAGGGTATAAATTTCTTCAGCAACAGATGAACATACAAGGACGTTTATATGAAGATTGATGATGCGTTCGTAAATCTCTTCGATGTAATTGACAATCCCCTTGCTGTTTTCCTCTGGTGGCACAATGGAGTTAGTTTAGTTGATAACAACCCTACAATTTGACAAAGTTGATATCTGATTCAATTTAATGTCATAACTTTAATTGTTCAGTTGCATCCAGTGATAACGGATTCCAAAATGACTGCAACTTTGACATTATCATGTTAGTGTGCTGAGACAGAAACTCATTCTATCATAACTCGATATAATGACACACAGTGTACGCTATCCTGTATGACGATTGATAATTGTCTGTAGGTGTGAATGTTTCTGAGATTGATGACCTGTTCAGGTGTTAATGACTATATGAATAGAAGGAGGGGTTAACACAGTGGTTTAGTGTTTAGTACTCTCACCCTAGAATATCCCTAGTTTGAGTCCAATGTCACGACTACAACAGTTATTTATTTTCTCTGAATGAGTATGTGAGGTTGACTATCTTTGTGTTTGCTCTATGAAGTGGGATAGTGTTTTACGCTTTGTGGAGTTTGCATGTTTGCTCTCTCCGCACGTGTGTTCATGTGTTCTCACAATCCAAAAACATGTGCTCAAAGTTAATTGGTGAAAAACTGCCTGTAGGTGTGAATGTGTGTGAGAGACGTTCTGTCTCTGTGTTTGTAATGGACTAGTGATCAGTCCAGAGAGCCTGTGTCCAAATCAGCTGAGATCAGCTCCTAAGGATTCCCACAACCTTGAGTTGGATAAAGTGGAGTAGAAGATGACAAATTGAGTTTCCCTTTAAACATATTTTGCATGCATTTGTTGTATGAGTAACAACTTCATCTCACTGGTAATATGAAGCAGATTTATTCTATATGATTATGCAAAGTAATGTGAATTTATGGAAACAAAGCAGACAACAACTGGCAGCGTCTTATTACTGGTCTTGCATTTGTTGACTTACTTTAGTTAACTAGCTACAAGGAAGAAGTTTTTTTTTTTAATTTAACTTCAGCTTCACTTCTTGTAGTTTTGTCTGAATCATTCTGCTTTTCTGCAGCAGTAAAATATATATAACTGACTTTATAACTCCCGACTGACACCTATTCCTTCAAAAGAATAAGTTGTAAATTTGCAAACTTCCCACTTTCAGTACAACTTTGAGCCAAATATGGCAAAAAGATGCAATAAAAGTGGGACACTGCAGTGAATAAGTACATCCAACTCAAATAAAAGCAGCAGGTTTTTTTTCTGAAGAGTCTCTCTTTAAATAGCGAGAGTAAATTTGGAGATCTTCTGCAGGAAGGGTGCGTCTTAGCTGGTGGGTATTATCAAACACGATAACAATGGTCCAAATTAGCCTTCTGAATGTGTTTTTGTCCCTGTTTTATTTGCAGACTAATTAAACAACAACAGATTCCAAAGGCTCCCACAAGCTCGCCCCCACTAGCACCCTGCAGGGGTTTGATCTGGCTAATTGTGGTGTTGGAGCTCAGTGAAGTCCAAAGAATCGCACAATGCTACATTATGTGAGCCGGCGCCTCGCAGCTAAACGGTTTTTACTCTCCACTGCATTCGGTTTAACAAAAACTCGAAACGAGACGATTAAACAAATGTTGAAAATGTGTGAAAACAATTACAAAGTGATGTATTTAAAGCTCTATTCTGCCACATGTATCAGTCGTGTTCGACGTTTTATGCTCTATTAATGCGACACAATGAAGAAAGACAAGCTCAAATGCATCCAACGTTTGGTCACCTGATCATACACATTAACAAAAAGCTGTGAGATGCACCAACACATTATCTGGACAGGAATCATGCATATTTATGTAATATCAGCTTCAACTACGAGTTTGACTTTTTTTTTTTAAACGTAAATGTCCAACTAATAAAATTTGAATAAAACCAGCTCTGCAGCTCTGCCGTTGGCTAAAATCTCCTGAGGCTACATTTAAATGAGGATGAAATTAATATAATGCTAATTGGTGTATGTACTTCCAAGAAGCATTTACACGCTTTACTTATGTTTAAGTGTTTCCATTCTCACTCCTCAAGGATTAAGTGTTTAGTACTTTTCTGTTTAAATAAGGCAAAACTCAGGTTGCTTTAATTGCTTTCAATTAAACCTTTTACTGCTTTGTTTGCTTGCACGGTACAGTTAAGCAGGAAACATTGAAAAATAACATCGACTTGTTGGATGGTGGTTCACTAGTTGAACTTGTTTAATTTTGGTGTTGGGGCGTCGTTATGTTCCTTATTCAAAGAGCGCCGTGGTGAACTCTAACAATAATAAAGCAGATTCTTATTTTGCTGCAAGTGTCCATCCTCATCAGCTCCTCTGTGTCAACTGCGATTCAGATGATGAATATGGTGGCCTCGGAAGAGCTGAAGAGCTGCTGGATAATGAGGAGATTGTGCAGGTTCATTGTGAATAAAGTAAAAAAGGACTTGTGATGAACATATATTTATCTATCCTTTAAAATGTCTCTGAAATATGGGAACAAGCCGGAGTAATTGGAGCAAACCAATATGCACACAGATAAAACATGGAAACCCCACGGTAAACTGCACCTGCCCTGAATCAAACTGAGTGTTATTAATGTGAGGCGAGAACGCTCACCGTTCCTGTGCAGCATCATCTACCAAAAAGAGAACTTGTGCTTCCCCACAGACACAAACATCCATTAGGTCATCTGGCCTGTCACAGCACGGAGCCACACTTCAAAGTCTGCCATATTACACAGGGCCCACGCGAAGAGATCAACCACTGCCGTCACTTCATTTAAACATTCCTGCAGCTGAATAAGATCTGGGCCAAGTCCACCCATAACACACACACATCCCCAACCCCCCGGTGAGACGAGAGACGCTTTAAGAGAAGAACCCACATAACAACACGTGATCATCTGACACTTTTTTCTTGTTAAAACACAACAACCACTTTTAAAAAAGTGAAAGCAAACACATCTCTGTCATATCAGCGGTGTGCGTCTATCAGCAGCTGCAGGACTCGACCCTGTGTGAGTGTCGATGGCCAGACATTAACTACCTCCAGCCACAGTGACGTCGGGCTGGATGGCAGGCAGGAGACGGAGTCGGGGTTCATGACCTTGTGCCAAACATGTGGTTTGTGTGTCATAGTGGTGCCATTTCGAGTGAAACACAGCAAAGCTCTGACACCTAATAGGTTTGTCTTCTCTCCTCAGATGTTGTCACGCTGCTGAAAAGAATGTTAAACACAAATAAATCAGTGTCAAACTAGGCCAGGCTCTCATATATAGGAGTATTTTTAAAAACTAGATTTTTCGAGTTTGCATGAAAATGCACATTTTATAAATAAAAAAATCCTTTCCAGACTAAATACTGTCTTGGGTTGAGGTGTTTTATATGTGGTAAATGAAATACATAATTTCAAAAAAACTAATTGTTCTCATCAACTTATTTGCATCCATTCATCCATCCATCTATCTTCTAACGTGCTTCATCACAATCAAAGCCGTGGCGTTCTGGACTCCATTCCTGGCAGTTTACACCCTGGAACCGCTGCCAGTCCATCTTGGGGCAAACACAGAGAAACTGACAACCATGCTTTCACACCTACGGCCAATTTAGTTTCACTGGTTAGTTTCAAACACATGTTTTTGGACTATGGCTTAGATCTGAGGGGTTTTTTTCTCACAGTGAGGCAGGAAAGTACACTATCATGTTGCTGTTGTCGTGCAACAAAGCAGAATGAGCTGAAATTGGACCGGTTTCCCATCACAAACAGAACCCGTCTCTCTGTCATGCACAAATACTCCCACAGCATGGATGATGTCTTAGTGGACTTACTTAATGTAAAGGTACGAGTGGTGACCAACACCTGTAGAAAAATGTTACCAAATTTATACATACAGTCAGAATCAACCTGTGCTGTGATGCTCGTTTTTTTCTACTTGAGGCCAAACTGATTATGTGACAACAGTGGTTGTTGAAGGAATTAAAAAAATAAAGTTGCTTTTCACTGTTTCAACAGTCTTTCTAGAAACTTCAGCCCAGTTCACTGAAGAACAGTACAATCCGGCTGTTTTGGTAAAGCAATCAAGCATGTGTCCTGCCAAAACTGAGGTTTCCAAAAAACCGTGTCTATTGAGCCTGAAACCAGAGGAAACAATGTGTAAGTCATTGTTATTACTTGTTTTTATCCCAGGAAACAAAACAAAACAAAAAACTTACACTTTTAAGCTAGTTACTGATTTTGGCTGTTGCATATGTAATGCCAGGGTGGGACAGGAAGGTGATGATTACTGAGGTTTATTCTTATTTATTTGTTTGCCCCGAGTGCCACTCGCTTCCTCTGGGAACACATTTAAGACAGAGAAGGTAAAACTGTGTGGCACATCTTTCCGTGAACAATTAGCTCAAAATTGCTATAAAAAATATTTTTACAAAACATACCGCTGTTGGAATATTGGGTGATTGTTTGTTTTTGTCTTTATGTAAAATATTTACTATAACCGGTTGTATTTGTTCAACATTATTAAGTACACATCTGTAACGTCTGTACATCTGTGAAGTCCTGTACTGAGACACAGCAGTCCGCCATATTGGACTCGGTAAATCTTAGACCAGAATCTGTTCAGCAGATATCTTTCTACATTTAAAACAAAGCATGCAACAAAAACATTTGTGAAAACAATGTCTGCAATGTCTGCATCTGGACTGCTGTAAGGTGTTTGTCAGACTCTCGGGTTCCTATATTTTTATGAAAAGTAAACACTTGAATGCAGGTTTGAGACATAATGAATGAGTTCTGATGTTTCAGTTTGCTTTTAAATGAATCTGACACAAACGACGGAATAAAAAAATAACTACTAATGGTCTCTGAGCCTGTTGAGAAAAGTAAACAAAGAGGTAACAACTGCTACCTGTTCAGTGTTTTTAGAGGATCATTTGGTTCATGCTCTTACTTCTGTAGTCATGTCTCAAAACCAAAAATGCAGTTTTAAAGTCAACTGAATACTATAAAGTATGTACTGTATCATTTGTACTGTGGTATATTACGGAATTTAATAGGCAAATTACCCAGATGTCAGATATTGAACCCGCTGATTCTCCAGTTGTGTATTTATTAATGATATGACATTTTACATCAGTTTAACAAAGTAAGTATGTTTTTAACTTCTGCAACTTCCTGTTTGTGTTTTAACGTTTTCAACATGAGGGAGTTTTTCCTAGCCACTGTGGCACTTTGCTTCTGCTTTGGAGGGGTTTAGTTGGGTTCTGTGTCTTCTCTTGTGTTAAAGCACTTTTAAATGTCTGCTGATATGATTAAGCGCTTTGCAAATAAAAGTTGATGATTGATTGATTGAACATGGTTGGAATATTGGAGGAAGACGGTACCTACTGTGCCAACTGGATAATCTCTATTTATCTGATAATGCTCATTTTCCACTGCTAACTCTGTGGCCAAAAGGCTTTGAAAAAAATTCATTAATCAACTCAGAACATTTTTTATGTAACAAAAGAAACATATTGATTAATCTATTGATCCAAATGAAAAATAATTACATTTCAATAGTATTGTTTATAATCAAAGGTATCATTGTGATACAAGTATGTATTTAGATGTTAGTGTTTTTGGACAGTTTTTCTGAAGTAGCCAAATCAACTTAAATTGTATCCATCCATCCATCCATCCATCCATCCATCCATCATCCATCTATCCACCCATCCATCTCTGCATATGCCTCAGGTTTAAATTCACATTTAACTTTTTTATCAGCTTGACTATAAATTCACTCAATGCCTAAGAAACTTTCAGAGGTGTTTGACTTCAAACCGTTTGAGTATAAACGCCACCTTGTGTTATCCATTCATTCAAAATAGAATAATGGCTGCCTTTTGATGATGGCTCAAAGAAAGCAGGTTCAGATTTTCAGATCCTGTAATTTCATTCTCATTCATTGCTTTGAGGCTTTCAGGTCTGCAGGTCACAGAAAGACTCTTCTTTGTTTCCTTCCCTCCTTCTGCCTCTGGCATCTCCTCAAAGAGGAGTAGGATGTTGGTGAGTTTTCATGTGTTTGGCAGGGACTATTTTTCTCTCAGTTTCTAACACATCCAAAATGCAGCACAGCAACATCCGAGTCTGTGTTATTCAAGAGCGGTTTAAGAATATCTGTCGTCCGAACGTAACGGAGCCGTGTGTGTCTTTCTAACCCAGAACTGGATGTTTTAATGTTTCTCCAGGTTGAGATTTTTCTCACCCTGCTCACAGGTCAGATCATTTTCTCCTCTGGTTGATCAATTATGCCTCCTGCTCTGAATTCATTTTGACTTTTAGAGTTACATTACAATGTCTGGGAATGTTGAAGTGGTTTCAACTATTTTACAAAGACCAGCCCAGTCTGCCATGATGTTTTATTAATATTGGATCATTTGCATCCAGAGCTTAAAACTCGGGGGCTCAAAAAGACATTTGGTTTCCTGTCTGTTTTCTTCCTTTATTCTTAAAAAACAAATAATACTCTTAACAATAAGGGTTTTGTACTTTTGCTCCAGAGCAAGAAGCCTTGGGGACAATTTGTGATTATAAATATGATTAATTACATCTACCTTTTAAAAAAAATAATCTTCTATTGGGGTACAGTGTTTAGTTTAGGCATATAACATAACTTGAGTTGAGTGTTTTGGGTAAAGTAAAAAAGAATGCTGTGGTTGACATTGTAAATTCTTGTGTTTTAGTTTTTTTCCATACTAAGACTCAGGCTTTATATATAAGTTCATGATGTGCTGAGAGAGCTGATATTTTGGTATTGATTTTGCTGAACTAGATAGAGATAAAGAGATAATTTCTCTGTAATGTGATTATTTAACCTCGACTTTAATAGATCCGTCTGTTTACCCTCAACGTTTTTTTTTTAGCTTCTTTGTCTCAGTCAAAACTGTTTTGACGTCTGATTCCTGTCTTGTCCTCAAGTGTCACTCCATGTCTTCTGATCCCTGACTCAACTTGTGAGAGCTGCTTTTTCTGGCTTCTTCACATTATTGTTCTTGACTTGGGTAACTAGTGAATCCTGGTGTGACTCCCAATAAGATGTTCTGGATAAAGTCAAATCAACACCATCGTCATGTCAGTCACTGATCAGATTAGTTTCCTTTGAAGTGTATCTGTGTGGAGGTGGGGAGGTCAGCTTCAGAGCAGGAGGAGGAGGAGGAGAGGCTCTGAAGTCTGGTCACAAATCTACAAAACATGTCTGACTCCTTCATGGAGGTCCAAAGATGGAAAAAAACGGCAGGCAAATGGAGGGTCTTTCTTACTTATCCTTCTTTGTTGAGGTGTTTTACCACAAGATGCACAATGTGGGAGCTGAGTTGGAGTTGAGCTGAAAGATACATGATAAATAGATGAACGTTTCACATATTTACATTCTTTCATTTAGATCATAAGCAACAAAAAGCCCCCCAAAAAATTGTGGTGAGGAGAAGGTTTGTACTAAAATTTAAAAATATAAACCCTCCATCTTCTCTTCAGTGTTAGCAGATGCAGCCACACACAAAGCAGACCAGTCTAACCACTCAAACATACTGTGTTTTCCACAATATAATGAACAAATGAACTCTGTTAGTTGATCCTCTCTGGTTTTAGTGTGTTTGTATACACGGTGTCCCCCCCCGATCAGCCCGAAGGAAAACTGACCCTACTTTTGTGGCATTTCATGAAAATAGCAGCGATTATGGGTGTAAATTCAAACAATATAAACAGACACAGTGTTTTATAGAAGTGCTGAAAGTACAATGAACTCGAATACAAATAAAAGGCCCCTCATAATGTTTAACGGATGACCTCCCTCAACTTGTTTAGAACTCTGGTTAAGTTAAGCAACCATTAAATGGCTAGACAAGCCTACACAGTCAAGTGTATTTATTCTTACTGGTGATTGTGGCTGACTGGCTTGAACACGGAAGAAAGGGCAATTTTATATAAATATAAGCATGTTAGTGCGGCTACTGCACATAATGAAGTTGTGTAGGATAGAATTGCTTTCTGAGCCCCTTTTCTGTGTTTTTTGTTATATTTTGTAAATAAACCCTGATTCTTGTCGTTTTTCCCACCCTCATAACAATTTGCACAAATTACATAGCTAAACTTTGCATCTGGCCAGTGTTGAATGGAAATGATTGCTACTGACGGTCAACAAGCAGACTGAGGTAAACATGTATATGTGATGCTTGGCTCTCCAAAAATGAACCTGTTCAACTCAATCACTTGAAGTCTGAATGCTTTCTTCTGCTGGTGGTTGTCCTTTTCTGCTAAGTAAAGCTCCTTCTACTCTTAACAAACCACTCACACACTGACTCCCTCTTTATTAAGTAACTTTATTAAAATGCCTGAGAGCGAACTAAACCGGGAGATTAGTAGCCATGGCTGCGGAGCCAGTAGGCAGAGCACTGCAGGACATCTCATGTGTACAAAGTGTTAACATGACATTAGGACAGATGATGAAAGACCTGCAGTTTGGAGGGTTTATAAGCACCAAACAGTGGCTGTTTACTGTCTTCATACAACCAAACAACAAAGGGGAATTCACGTAAACTGAAATGTAGTTGTGACATGATGCAACAAGCTAATTAAATCTAACAACACCAAATAAAACTTTAATTATACCTTCAGAAAATCAGGCCGTAGCTGCAAGAAAAAAGCAAAACAAGACTTTTTCATGTTTTTAGATTTCATCAACATGATTCTCAAATGTAATGGGGGAGTTTTTCCTTAAATTATAAAGACTCATACTTACACATGAGCTGCATAGTGTGGTATTGGTTACCACCGTCACCTCACAACAAGAATGTCCTCAGGTCCATTAGAGACATTCTATTCAAAGATTTAAAGGTCTATCTGTGCTCGCATTGGTTTTCTCTCAGGCATCAAGTTTCACCCACACTCCACATGCATTTGAGGTTAATTGGTGTGTGTGCTCTTGCGCATGTGTGCGTGTGTGTGTCTCGTTGCTCATGGTCAGCTAGTAATTGCTCCAGCCCCCCGCTACCATAAGTACCTTATATGATATTGAAGATGGATGAATGCATGGACAGTCACACACACACAGGGTGTATTTCCTCACCTGCAGGGGACATTTCATTAACCTGCAGTCAACTCAGCCGGTAACCTGACTTAAGTCTACCTCTAAAACATGTCTTCCAAAAAAGTACTATTTCATTCATGAGGACCATAATTTGTTAATTTGACATACTCTAGAAGAAGTGTACACACACACACACACACGGAGGCTGCAGATGAAGAGATAAATGAAGGCTCTATTTTGTCTTTGGCTTTGCCCACAAAGGAATGCAGCTTTGATCGACCCCCCCGACTGCCCTTGTTCAGACCATAACATTGACCAGACAGCCTGTGTGTGTGCGTGCCTGCGTGCGTGCGTGTGCACCCCTGCCTGTTTGAACTAAACGTTGTTGGCAAACAGCCTTTCAGCTTTTTTATTTCTGTGGACTGAAGATCTTTCAAAAAATGCTGTAAAACCAAAATGAATACTATTACTTAACTTTAAATAATCTATTATGCACTGGTGGCTTTAAAATGAGTCAAGTAAATTTTCTCCTGAGGAAACGCCATGTTATATTCTTATTGTTCACTCCAGCCTTGCTGGTCACAGACACAAACCTTTATCCCTGTTTCACTTCAGCTTCCCTACATTTATCTTCTGTGACCATTACCGCTCATTATAAGCAAGCTTGTATCTGTACTGCCGCTGCTTCAAGCTGACCTCACACTGTTTAACACTATAGGCCTCTGAGCAAGACCCCTCAACCCTAAATTCTCCCTGGGTGCTGAGCAGTGACTGCTCACTGCACTTTGTGCGTTGAAAGCAAAAAAAAAAAAAGTATTTCTATTAATTCTAACTCGTCTATATAGTCGAATTAGTCCCAAAGTCCCATCGAGTGCTTTAGTAAGTCACTGAACCCTGAATTGCACCCAGTGGTTGAGCACCTTGCTTGGCAATGTGACAGCATGAAGTGCTTTGAAACTGATGAAACAATAAACACGTGTGATATATATTGAAGTCTATTTACTATTTATCGTGTGTAGGACTGAAGAAGCCAAACATACAGTTGGACATACTTTTAACAAATCATTTGTCTCTTTTTACCTCCTTTTCTATGCTGAAACATTTCCAAGTTGCATTTCAGTAGCATTATTTAACACAGGTGTCTCCTTGTTTGTGGTCTAATATGTGGTATCATGCATATAAACTGCAATTTCGGTGATTAAACATCTGTTTTGGCGAAGCCGTAACAGCAATCATATGAGATATTTTACCCTGTTTTGATCCAAAGCTGAATGACGGTGTGCAGACCTGCAGGGTGATAAACAAAACAAAATAATATGCACATTCCTGTACTGTTTGTTTAGTAAATGTTCTTTCCAGTCATGCAGGCAACACTGCAGATCAGCTGCAGCTACTTATATAGACCGATAATGTGTGAGCCTTTCACATAACACAGTGAAGCCCAGCTGTTGAACTGGACTTCTCCCTGCGCCGGATATGTGGATGGATAAAGTGTCCTCCTCTGTGTCTTCATAGAAGAAGTTAAAGACCATGAAGTTGTCAATTTGGGACAAATCCATTTATATGTCTGCAATGCCACTGTGTATCTGAGACAGCATGTGTGTTTGTGTGTAATATAAGACCGGGTGTAAAAGGCGCAAGATGACTTTCCCACCTGACAGAGCCAAGCTTTGAGAGGTTTGAAATGGATTCGTCAGACATACGGCTCATCTTTCAGGCTGGTTTTCATCAAATGAGATTGAAATAATATAATGTTGAGGATTGAAGGACCTGAAAGACGTTAGTTGGTGGCTAAAAGAGAAGTGCAGTTACAGATTTTACATTTTTGGTAATTTTGTTCAGAATTTGTTTTTTCTACTTAAATGACCATTAGGTTCTGAATGGGGTTTTTTTTACTTCATTTCTGATTTTCTGAGTACATTTAACACAATTTCAACTGTAAATCACCTGGAGGAGCATTTTGCATGAAGTTCAAAATAAGTAGTTTTTATTAACATTCATAAAACACTTTAACATATAGACATTACTTATAAAATGAATCAATGAAAGGCTACATTTCTTTTGTAAGTATTTTTTTCAGTCACATGCTGTGAGTTTTGGGGTATCATGACTTCACCCGGTGAACTGTAGTTCAGAATTATATTTAAAGTTGCTACAGATGATAACTGTGACTAAAAGAGGAAATAAGTAACATTTAGGTGGTCAAATATCCTGTGGCCTCAAGTTCATCCTTATTTTTGCAAAATGATTATCTCAGGAACTGCAATGCTTCATGTCTTCATATATAAGGAGTAAAAGCATGGCTGGAGAAAGTGGAAAAACCCTTTCTGGGAGAATTGAGTAAAGCAGTACGTCTACCCTCAACATAGTCTCATGACATAAAACCTTAACTAATGAGATTGAGACGAGCCAGGCTTCACCACAGGGGAATCAGCACATGGCTCTTATCGCAAAAATCAAACTTCTTTATGGTCAGAAGAAATCCTCCTGAGTAGTCCAGCGTAGAACACAAGCAACGAGGAATTTTCATCCATCCATCTTCTAAACTGCTTATCCGGTTCAGAGTCGAGGAGTAAAGTAATTTTTCTAATGTACATTTTTCCTCATTTCCCTGTTTGTTGTTCTTTTATTTACTTAACAATGTATATGTGTGTGTGTTTAGTGTGTGTGAGCGTGTGTGTCTGTGCATGGTGATTGTGTGTAATAATGTCACAATCAGCTAATAGGTTTCAGGTCACCCGTAGATGGGGTCGTTAAGATTAACGTAAGGGCTGGAGAATATATTATTTCGATGAGAAGTTTCTGTTTGTGTGTGTGTGCAATCAACCGTGTATTTACCCCATGTGTACGTGCGTATGTGTTTCCCATTTAAATAAAAAACTCTGCTGCTGACGACAACTGACTCTCATTAAGCAATTTAGCTCCCTCTGTAGTGGAGGGCTGAGCGTATTTGGTGTTTCAGATCATTAAAGATAAACCTAACACACATAATAAGCAGGAATTGAGATGTTTTGTTTTCAGCGTTGTGGCTTTTGGCCACTTTTTTTTTTTTCTTTGAGGTCACACTGACATGTCAGCACTGCCATATACAGAAACACACTGCAAGCTCTCTTAGATACATGGAAACAGAAACATTTAGTGTGCGTAACATTAGGCTGCTTAGGGCATGAATGTGTCAAGGAACATGTGTGAAGGGAATTATCTGTTTCCTCTGATTTCCCACGTAATCCCTTTTTTCTCCATCTGAGGTCTTTTATTTTATTTTTTTTGTTCACACACCGCTCCAGCAAAGAGGATGTCGTCATAGCGTAATGCTGAGGGTCTGCTTTCAAAATATCTCCCAGGCTATCAAACCGTTACCATGCAGCATGCTTTCGACATAACATAAAACCAAGGAGCTTTTTCTCATTAGACACGGTGGAGAGCAGAAAATACGACTGAAGATGTGGCCTTTAAGCCGCAGTCACACACAAGATGACAGGAGTTTGGCTGCTGTGTGCTTACTCTCGACATACTGTATGTGATGTTACCACTAACTCAGCGAGTGTGCAATTCGGTATCATGCTGATCGTGTTGTCTTTCATCTTTTCTGTCGATGTTTGTCGTTCTGTGCTTAAGTAATTTAATGATAATTTTTAATTTCTCAAAATTAGACACTAAGCATTCTATTAAGAACAGAACATACAGAAAGTCCACTTGTATCATTTATACTTTCTCAGTCTGTAAGATAAACTCATCTAATCTCAGTCTGTAAGATAAAGATACAGTGGGCCAGTCAATTGGACTGTCACCACCCTGTATGAAGCTTAATGTTTTCCCTTCCCTATCTCTCTTTAGCCCCACATTACAAAACCTTGGTGACACTAATTCGGCTGTAGGTATATTTTGTGTGTCTATCTTGGCCCTGTGATGAACTGGTGACCTGTCCAGAAGTGTCAGGAGCAAGGCTAAAATCCTTGTGCCTTTAACTCCGATAAAGTTGGTGTAGTGCTTGAGAGAAGATGGATAGACGTTATTAAATTTATTTTATAAAGTCTCCAATAAATTCTCATACAAAACCTCATGATGTCATGGTTCCTGTCTACATCTGATGAACACCCTCTTATCTTTCTATCTTTTAATGTAAATAAATCACTGAATTCTTTCAATGCTGTAATGATAAATGACTTTGAAACCTGTTATGATAAAGAAATTCCTTGACATAACTCTATGTATCTAGATCACGCACGCACGCAGACACACACACACACACACACACACACACACACACACACCACCTGTCTTATGTGTGACATAAACTGTGCATAATTCTGTCAAAGTACTCCAAAAACCAGGACATTAATCGCCCATCTTTGTATTACCATCCACACATGTCTGGTCAAAGGATTGGCCGACAATCTGTCATGGCATGGTGTAAACAATCACAACAAAAATGTCTAGAAATGTGTAAGAAGACAGAACTTTTCATAAGCTGGAGTGGTTTTAAGTTATCATAACCCTCGAGAACATACAACAGTTTTTGAGAAATGAAAGCAACCACAAACCAAACAGAGACATTGTACAATGATATACTATAGAGCTATGAACTCAATCCATTGTATTTCCAAATTATTATTTTGATTCAAAGTTTCCACATTAGAAAGTTAAATTTTTTTGCATTTTTATTGTTTTTCTGAATTGCATATTCGGCACTTGTTCACCCATTTTGCAACTGATAATATGTCAAAGGGGATTCAGGGAAAAAGATTGAGTAAAGTACTGGGGTGTTATGTACTTATATATCAGTGGAAATCCACACGTCACGTCTGAAACAGTCACTGGTAGCATTGGATGGATGTCTGCATGCAGAGGCCAACTTCAACATGAGTGAGAATGAAGGCAGAGTTTCCACAGTGTGACATCACAGCACAGAAAGCTTCAGAGAAAGTCAAGTTAGGACTCCCATAAAAATGTTTAGGACCGGATCTAACAAAACAATCCATTCTGCAAGAATCGACAACTAGAATCAGCACCGGCGTCTGAATCGACATCTGCTCTTCATCACTGCGCTGGCTTGCTCCTCACTGACAGTTAGTGATTGATAGTGAATGAAACTCAACTTGGGGGACTTTTGCCATAGCCGAGGGACTGTTGACTCAACACCGAGAATAAAATCTCTCCCTCTGTTCCTCCTCCTTTTCCCCTTCCCAGTCTCTCGTTCCCAGGTGTCCTCGCAGCGACAGGAGGTGTTGATGGAGAACGTGACCCGGATGTCGGAGCGCTCTCGGCTGCTCCAGCAGAACCTGGGCGAGGCTTCAACACAGGCCGACCTGCTCGAGAACATCTGGAAACTGGAAAACCTTTTCCAGAATCACAGCAACTGGCTGCAGAGACTGGAAATCCTCATCAAGGTGTGACAGATCTTAATAAACGACAAAATATTGTATTGTGTTCATCTATTTCTGGACTGTGTTGTTTGTGGAAGTGGGACGCTTTGGAGCGGATCATCGGAGTTCTATGTTTATAAAGGAGTCTCTGAACATGAGTTCATGTGAGATATTGAAGTTTACTCTGAAGAAATTTTAACAATCTAATAATGTACCGTATGCTGCAAAAAAAAAAGATTGTTCTCATGAGAATGTTCCCCAATGTCACGTCTCCCAAACCCACAAAAGAAATTCCAAAAACAAAGTTCTTTTGACAAACAGCCAAGGAGAAATCATGAAACTGTGGAGCTGTCAGTGGTACATTTAACACTCTTCTGATTATGCTTGTACACCCATTCTGAATCTCACCACAAGTGTGACAGAATGCAGGATTTAAAAAAAGACAGCATTTTACTCCAGTTCACTTTTCTTGGTCATTCAAAAGACGTAAACTAAAAACGTTTTGGAAGCTTTTGTGATCTCTGTTATGTGAAAACCTTAAGATAATTGCATCCATAAGATTATTGTGGCTGCATTTTCTCAAAATAAGTTCTCACAATTGTTTGAAAAATCTGCAAAACCATCAACTGTCACATCCTGTTTAGTCTATTGATATATATGTAGAGGAAAAGTACAATGCTTTAAAGGTAATAGAGACCTGCCAGTGGTGCAGTATCGGCGCTCTTCCCTCATAGCAATGGGGTCATTCTTTGTCACGTTTGTATGTTTTCCATCTGTCTGCATTAAGTTTTCTCTTTTTATGGCATTTATTTTTACTCTAAATTAGTACATTAGTGCATTTTGAACTTTGTAAAGTTTGCCTTCCTTCTTTGATTAAAGTGATTTTTCTTGATACGCTCCCCCTCAGTGACCGTATTTTAACTCATCAATTAATCTTGCTGAGGCTACACAATTCAAAAGCGATGTAATACAGTAGTCGGGGGGGCAGTATGATCCTGCAATGATTAATGCCAAGACCTCGCTGTGTGGAATTCACATCTTCTCCCAGTGGCTCTTTGGGTTCTCGCCTATTATTTGTGCTTTGTTCTACAGTTCAGAGTCGTGCTAGTTTGGACGGTTTTAATATTTGGGAGACTTATTTTATTTTTCATCGACGGATGGATAAATATTAGTCATATGTGTTTTTTGTTCAATGTAATCAAATAATGTTGATTAAGAATAAACATGGCCTTTGTGGATTTTCTTTTAAATGCTGTGTCAACCGTCTATTCAGGGCCTAGAGGTGGAGCTGAGAAGTATGCAGACTCACTCCCTTCAGTCCGAGGGCTACCTGGTGCAGCTGGACGACAGGTTGTCCTCACTGAGCAACTCCGCTGGCAGGAACCTGACGGGCTTGACTGTGGATGTAGCCCGAGCCTCCAGATGGCTCCGCGACCACGACGTCCTGCTCAGGTACACTTTTATACTACAGCCAGAGAAGTTTGTTCCATTTATCGGGATCAACAACAAATTCAGTTTGTTTTTGTTTGTTTTTCTGTTTTGCAGAGACACCTCAAGTCAGGTGAGCGGGTTAAGAGAGAAACTGGATGAGGTGAACTGGACGGTGGGAGCCGTCAACCACACCTTCAGTAACGACATCAGTGTCCATCATTTGAAGATACAAGATCTGCAGGTTAGAGGTTGATTCCAGCTCACTGCAGATATTCTTTACTGTGAATTTACTGCTAAAAGTCCATAAAAGTCCACGTTTTTTTGTTTAGATCCAGATTAGCAACATAACAGAGGACACCAGCAGTTTATGGGTAACCCACGTACACACGGAAGCCCAGCTGAGGAACGAGATGGAAATCCTAAACACAATCACTGAAGACCTGCGTCTGAAGGACTGGGAGCACTCCATGACCCTGAAGAACCTCACCATATTTGAAGGTCAGCAAAGAAATGTGTTATCTGTTTACGTTTTCACGTGAGATCTCATTATTGCTTCCAACCTGTCACAGAACAAACACAGAGAGACACACATAACACACCAGTTTAAAATGTGAAATACAGAAATACATAATGTTGTAGGGCCTCTTTGTGACGTTGATTCTGCATCAGGACAGCAACCCCAAACATTTCATCAATTAAACTGCGGTAGAGTCAAGAGTGAGAATAGAAATCACGAGAAAGCAGCAGAAGAATACGAGCACTTCAGCTCTCGGCATAATGAAACCCTTTGGATTGACCTTATGGCTCTGAAAGATCTCTTACAACAGCTCCTCTGAGCCAGTTGACATTTGCTCTGAGACTGAGTACAAGTGATCATAACATGCAAACCTGATTTCTGCACTGTGGGAATACGACTCCCGGGGTGTTGAGTAACTCTGAATGTTCTTCCTCCGATTTGTTGGGACCTGATTAGCCCCGACATGTTACGTCTCTGGCTGCCAGCGCACCAAGAGACTTCTCTGCCTTGTTAAAAGCAGAATAGGTATGCCGTGATGTAATGCTGGCAGGGGACGCTGCCCGGGCTGATTGATGGCAAGTCAAACTGAATGGGACTCCTGATCTCGTGTCTGCTTCACATGTGGGTGGGATGTCGTTTCTCCTCAACCTGGAAACAATTGTAGGTTAAATATAGATGCTCCATACAGAGAAAAATCGAAAAACTCGGTCTGTCATTAGTTTCAGCTCTGCGCGCCATTTGTTTGTTGTTAGCTTGCAGTCACCTTGGCCAAGAAAAGTTTTACATCTCTATCCATGTTTTCTCTTCTCTTCTCTTCTCTTGCCACACATGTTACTGGTTGGAATTAATGATAGAAATATGAGAAGCTGTTTAAAATACTGCCTGAGGTCCTTTTTGTGTGTGATGAGTGATGAAAATATCTTACATGGTAAGATTTAGAGTAACATGTGGTTACTAAAGGCAAATTGATCAGATGAATTTAATTAGAGCTTCCACATGTTTGAAGTCATGAGAAACTAAAATTTCTTTAGGGATGGGACATCTGGTTCTCTAACATTTCAATACCGATTTTTGGCAAGAGTGTCATTAGCTTTGGCTAAAAAGGCTCATTTCAAGACCTCTGATCTAGTCTTACTGTGTATTATGTCAATAAACCTGCATGAATAATGATTTTTTTCATCTTCCCTGACTTGCCTCGTGATGGAGTCCCCAATTTTTAAGGAGCTTGTTAGATTTGTGAAGTTTCTCCTGGCCCTTATTGAAGTTTTAATTTTGGTTCTACTTTCTACTAGACAACAGCAGAATGATGCTTTTAGGTGTGACTCCGATGCTGTTCCAGTAAGAAATGTCATTGGAGACGTTTGATTTTGGAGCTTCGGCAGCTATTTCAGTCTCAATGGGACAAATCTGTGGAATTGTTGCAGCCAAGTCAGCAGCTTCGGCTGTATTCCCAAGCATTACAATCTGTGTCTGTCAATTCACATTTGCTCCATGTACACTAACTGCCATACAGTAGAGTCAATAAATTCACTTTCATGTATTTCATGCCGCGATTCAATCTGCACTTCACGCTGCTTGAACTCCTCAGGCAGCTAGTTGAAAAAGTCCCATGTCCCAAAGTAAAGGTATGTAAAAATAAGCACAAGAGTAGCAGGCAAAAGAAAGCAAACCAAAAAAAAGAGGATAAAAAAAGCTAAGCGGAGAGCTAAGAAGACACATCTGCACAGTAGCAAAGCCGGAAGTCGGTTAGCCTTAAAGCAACAAAAGAATCAGACCCCTTTTCTCTATTTTTACCACAAAAATATCTAAAAAGACATTTCTTGTGTAACCACACTGCACTGAGATCAGTTATTCACATTGCATTGGTTGAATCAATTTTCTTGTTGGCAACTTGTGTAATATATGACGCTTGTATTTGATTAGCTCCGATAGTGGACAATGTGGTTGAACTTTTGTCTGCCAGCTGTCCACGTTCAGGCTATATATATCTAATTATATAGAGGTTTTCCTTCTAAACTTCCCCTGTGGCTATCCCTTCTTTCACCACAGATGTTTCTCAGAGTCAGGCTGTCAGTTTCACCCCAATTCAGCTTTTTATTGCTTCTCTGTCCTTTGATTTGATCTCCTACATTTCATCACCATCTGAGTTTACATGTTTCATGTCAGAGAAACTCCTTTCTTCCATTGGTGGATGCAAATTAAACTGATTTTATTTTCTAAATTAACAGTCATTTGTCCTACATAAGGTATGTAATGAAACTAGCACAACCTCTAACCAGCCAAAATCCAAGAGTTTAACAGTATAAACCTAATTATGACACATTTTTCTATTTTACAAGAATGAATGGATTCCACATATTCCTAAATTGATAGTTTAAACTTTCATAAATTAAGAGAAAAACTTGTATAAACTTAGAATTGTCTTTGCTAAAGGCAAATTAAATGTTGCTGACAGATCATGAATTTACAGTAGATCCTCATTGAGGTCATCTTTCTTTGCTCAGTGTCTTTTTCTGCCTCACTTTTTGTTCGTCTTGAATGTTTGACTCCTGCCTTTCATCACTATCATCCTGCTGTGTTGACTTATAATCCTGCTTTGCCAGCGTTTAATTGGCATGAAGTAAATGCCATCTACTTAGGTTTCACATCTATCTTTCAATTTGACAGCACTGTGATTGCATGAGGGGTTTTTTTTGCGTCCACATGGATCTGACTTCTCCGCGCTCATGCTCAGAGATCTGCTGACACTCACCAACAGGCCAACACAAAGTCACTGAAGCACACAAGTAACAGGTCATTTATCATGGTCGTACTGAAGCCACTCGTGGTTTCCTCAGGTGTTGGTCCCAATTCTGAAGATGAAACCACACGTCGGCTATTAAGGAACTCATGAAGCGCCTTAAAAATAAAACAGAAATGCGAACAGAAAAGGCTGGTTTGGCTTTGAAAAATACCTGTCTGCATTAAATCTACATGGAGGCATATTATAAACACAAAGCGGCAGTGTGTTACAGAATCCACCACAGGCCATTCTTAGCATGATCCTTTAGCGCATGTATGCAGTCCGTAAGCTCAAAAAGAGCATAAAAAGAGCTATATCGAATAGAAGTCCTTGATATGCTGCAGTTGATCTCACATTGTGAAATGTATTGTTTTAAACAGACAACTCATAAGCAAGAAAATGTTAAGCTCATAATCCATTTTGACTTGTTTAGACATTTTATTTATTATTACGTCCGCCAGGGATATAATAAAATCATTGACGTGTATTTGTATGTCTGTCTGTCAGCAAGATTACGTCAAACTACTGCAGGAATTTTGACATTTTCACCACAGATAGAAATTAGGAGATGGAAGATTCCATTAAATTTTGGAGGTGATCTGGAAACGTTTAGGCAGACATCAGAAATCTCTGATTGCTCTTGTTTTCCTTTTTATATTTTCTCATGATTTTAACCATATTAGCAAATTTAACTGTTTTAGTCACTTCTAGTTGTTCTCCTTTTTAGGCAGTTTTTTTTTCCAGGAAATATAACCACTTTGGAAAAATTAGTTTAGGTGAAAATAAGATACAAATCTAATGAAAAAAAAATGCTTCAAGTAATATTTTGTGGAATCTTCAGGGAGGGACTACAGATGAGCTAAAGAGCTGCACAGCAGTGGTGTACGTTACGGATGGGTGCTACGAGAGATCTAGGTCTAGCTGCAGTAACTGGCACACAAATCCTTAAGACATAAACTGAGTCACAAAGCTAAAGATGATCACCTCTAAAGCAGCGTCAACTTCAGATCTGAAAGCAAGAGAATGTTTGAAGATATGAACTCCCCCTGGTTACTTTGTGTCTACTGGCTCACTATGTAACATTTCAGCACAGGGGACATGGTAATACACAAAAAATGTAAATATACAAATCACCCGCATTGCTGCAGTTTCACTATAAATCCAAACTAAAATCAGCTGATCTTTGTAGCTTTCTAATGATTTTTTTTTTCCACTATTAACTTTTAAAGCTGTGGTTTCATGTCATTTTTTAATGGTAAGCTCAGCTGCTTCACATAACCAACTCAGTGGGCTGTTATGTCACCACCTGCCAACATACATCACAATGTTATTCAGTTTTTAAATATTTTGAATTATAATGTATCAAGTTTTTGAACAAGGCATTTCTGTCAAAATTTAAGCACAGTTATTTAAAGGGAAATGACTAAAGCTTAATGTGGAGGCCTTAAGGTAAACATTTACACGCATATTTTCCTCTGTGTATTTCCTTAAAGGCACTCAGGTGAAAGCTATGTTCTCCAGATATTCTCATCTTTTCACAGGATGGCTTCGTGGAGGAATGGTTAGAATTTCTGTGTTATGAGTGAGGGGAGGTTTATTTTTGAAGCAAGGTGTGAAGAAAAGAATCCCTTAACCAAACCTCTGGAGGATTTTTAAAATAAGTCTAATAAAACCATGGAGATGACATATCGTGTGTAAATACTGACCTGACTTAAAGAGTCGATTAAGTGATTTATTTATTTATTTATTTTTTTACTGTGCACAGTAAAATAAATGTCTCTGTAACGGTACCCATTCAACAAAAGTTGGTATACAACATGACTTTCTGTTAAAGTACATGCTGGTCCACTTAAATCAGAAACATCCAGTAAACTTGTAGCTCTGTTCTGACCACACACTCATCCATCTGTTCTTCGTTAAAATCATTCGCATGTCCAAATAACATGGACCAAGTTAATACTTTTCGTCATTTGTTATTGTGGAGAATTTTACAAGGTGCTCCTCATCTTCTCCTATGTTTGACATGCGTGCTCTCGTGTCGCCGTGTTATGGTTCTGCTCGAGTATACGCGTGTGTGAAAAACAAAACACGATGTGCTGCGGCTTCGTGCTGCACTGGATTAGTAACATAGGATGGATGGTCGTTGGAGACTCCGGTCTGGTGTTGTACTCTTGGACTGAGCTGTTACGTGTCATCAGGCTGATGCTGAACGGGCTGTCGGGACGTGTTATTGTTAAAACACTCCTACTCTAATGGACAGAGGCGACTCGGACAGCTAGGAGATTAATAATGTGAAGCTCTGTTAAAACAAACCAAAGTGAAATGTCTCCACTTGAGGAAAAAATGCTGAGAACCTGATGTTGTGCCTCTTTTAGGCTATTCAATTGGTTGTAAACATCAGTGGAAGTTTGAGTCTGTGAATTTCTCACCTGAATCATCAAGAGCTTCCTGGTACAGGTTCCAGAGATTTAAGCTCCCGGCTAAAAAGTTCACCTTTATCTTGTGCTGATTTGAGGCAGAACCATAGATATTGTGATTGAAGAATAAGAAGCAAGAAGCTGATGGTTATTAACGCTGTAGTAAAAGTTCAGCTGTGGCCCTCACAGACTGGCAGTGTCGTTCCTCTCATTGGCTAACGTGAGGTTGTTGAACAACAAACACATAAATCCCTTAATTTTCATGGACTTCTGCAGTGACTTCATCGCACTAAAAATATCAAAACCATGAGCTGTTTTGTTTACACGGTGCATCTGTGTCTGCCAGAGGGACAACAAACTGATTCTTTCTTCTGATTGTTGTGCTGATTGCTGTTCTCTGCTTTTTGTTTGTTGACTGTGTTCTATTAAAATAATCTAATATTGTGCCTTGTTGTTAATAAACAAATGATGACTTGTGGAAGACGGCATCTTACGTTCATACACACTGAGGTATGCTGTAGTAATATCATAAATATTAGTTTATTAATTGATTTTGCTGAAATCAGAAAGCTGTAAACAATAGAGTGTCTGTTATATTGGAATGAATGAAGAGTGAACCAGATTTGATTTGTACTCGTGGTCTGGGTCTTGCCAAAAGACTCATCTCTTTCCATATAAATAGACAATTATCTTCATTGGGTTGAATCCATGAGCAACCAGAAGTGCTATTAATGATTATTTTCTGTTTAAGATCAGTCTGGCCAGTATTTATTATTTCTATTCACCATGTGAAGTTTGAAACAAGTTATGGAAAATTAGCACTTGGCTAGAGTTTCTGCTTTTCAAATATAGAGTTATTTTGAATAGACTGATGATTAGCCAAAGGAAATTCAATTAAAAAAGTGTTTTGGTAAAAATTCCAAACTCCCTAAAAATGTTACACTAAAAGCAGCTGAAGGCAGCCTGCCTGCTTCAGGTGCTGGAGGTAACATGTAATTAAATCTTTATTAGTTACTGGGGAGAAAGAAAGAAGTAGCTTCTTGGTAAAGTACTTAAGATAAGACTATGTTCAACCCACACGAGGATTTCAGTCATTGCAGCAGCTCCACATTGCAAAAAACATAAAAAATATAAAAGGAATGTTTGTACAATTGAGACAATAATAAGTTTTTGCAATAAAAGACACAGCCGTATTTACAACATAATAAAAAGAAAACTATCTGCAGACTCATAAATGGGAAACAATATTCACAGTTTTTACAAAGGATAAATAGGAAAAATGTCTGATTACATATAAGTAAAGTGTTTTGTTGCATTAGACATGAAGACCTGTGGCGGCACTACTTCCTGGACAGAGGCTGCAGCAGTCTGACACTGAAGGAGCTGTTTAGCACTCTCACAGCATTGTGGAGAGGCTGAGGATGTGGTTTTTAACTCCAGTCATGTTGTTGTAACGTTGCTGCAACACATTGAGTATCAGCTCTCTGCGCTGTGTTGCTCAATCTAATGACTTGATTCATTTATTAGGATAAACTGAAATTACATGAATAGGTTGAAGGACAAAGCTCTATCATGTAAATGTCACAGTTCTTGAAATAAACTGATTTAATAAATCAACAGTGTAAACAACATCAAACGGCTATAAAACAGCTGAAATAAACTACCAACATGCGAACAGACCTAAACTATAACAACAAGCGAAGGCTTGTTTGGGGCTGTTAACACTCTACAGGCACTGTGGATTCAAGCTAATGTTAATGTTACGTGCTGTTGGACGTCTTTCATGTTGCTCTCAGGAACGCTGAGTCAGTTCAGGAAAATTGAGACTTTCCTCCTTCAGTAAACATATGTTTAATTAAAAGATTTGCACCTATTGATACGTCACGTTTGGCGAACACTCAGTGTGAAGAACGAAGGCATCCCTCACTTCCTGTTTTCATGCAAGACGAAAGTATCAAGTTACAATCTCATTCAACACTCAAAATGATTGAGCTGAAAGTGTGACACGGCTAATACTTTTCCATGAAACCTTGTCTTCACCTTGTATTCTTATACTTACAAGGATGGAGAGAATTCCAGACAACTGCTCTGTGCTCTCGTCACGACCTTTTCGTGGCCTCGTGACCTCCCATTACCAGTGTGAAGCAGCTCAAGGCAACATCGAGCAGGTCTGCATCTCAAAGCCAGCCAACGTCACAAATCTGCAAATGAGACCTGCTAAAAGATCACATCAGGTCGAAAATTGCAGGACAACAAGAAATCCAGAATTTCTAAGCAATCTCACAAACTCCACCTTGTTAAACATATGGTTCCCATTGCAGCTAGACCTCTCTGTCTCGCTCTCGTTCACTCATTATGTGACTTTTTTTCACTCACCCTCTCTCTGGAATAATCCAAGTACAACAAACATTCGAGCTAAATCCTCAGGCCGTGTGCTTGTAAGAGAACGTTTGGCCTCAGTTTGGCTTTTGTGTCACTCTGTGGCTCCATGCACGATATGAGCCATAATAAATACAGGAATTCTGGAGTTTGATGACAGTAATATTGTTTTTATCTGCTGAAATTACGTGCCCCGTGAAATGTGTCCCAATTTCAGGTGATAATCGACATGATTCTTTCCTGCTTTCCATAATCCAGCAGTTCAACTGGCTTTGATGACAATTTTTTTTTAACTCACTGTGGATTTGTATTCGTACCTTCTTTTTTTTTTTTTTTTAATGACGAACCAAATGATGGTGATGAAATGATACACCTTGGCTTAAATATAAAATATAACTCTGACCCAGAGTCTAAACTTTTAATTTTCTCATTAATTATATGAGATGAACTATCTGTATTTATTACGCTCTAATAGTGATATTTGGGTGGTGCTGTGTCTTTGTGTTGTAATCTGTAGTAATTCTAGAGACAGGATTTTTTCTTCAGTTGTAGTATCTCCTTTGAAGTAATAATAATTGTTTTATTGTTTAATATTATTTGCGTTTCCAACATTTTCTTCACCGACTGAAAAGAAACATGTTCAATATTTGTAATGGCAGCAATAGAACATGTTAAATTATTTAATTCAACACTTTCATTGTTGACTGATTTTGCAGTATTCAGTCTTCTGACCCTTTATTTAATTTTTTTTTCTTTTATATGTAGGACCTCCAGGGCCAAAGGGAGATAAAGGTGACATTGGACAACTGGGGCCTCCAGGGGCTCCTGGGCTGACGGGATTAAGAGGTGAGTAAATCAATATTATTGTCTATTAACTGCTAAGAAACCCAGAATATTATGTTTGAGCCTTTTAATATCGAAACAGTTGAAGATACACTGAAACAAAGTTTCTGCACAGTCACCATCGAAACACTGTATGTTTAAACTCTTTTGTCAATAACTTGTGTAATGTTGTGTTTGACGTTTTTGTCTGCAATGTTATTTTTCTTTTTTTAACTTTTTTTTTGGGGCAAAAAAGTGTCTGTCCTTGATTTTGCATTACATAAATAGAATATTGCTGTTATGTAAGTTTCTCAGACTCACATCGCAGCTTAACTTTAAAAGTGATCACTTTTGGATATTTAAGTCCACAAAAGGTAAAAGTTTACAAAAATAGAGTATTACACCTCAGATCTCTTCATTTTTTGGTGTCAGGAGATTTTTTATTCCATGTCCCATGTAATAAAATAAGTAAAATTGCAAAATGTCTGAAATATTTTCAGATTGTGGAATTGTGGGAGGAAACAGGAGAGCTCAGAGAAAAACCCAAGTACCTGGCGCATGGGGAAGCTGGACACCCCACACAGAAAAGGCTCTAAATGTGGACTTTAACCAGGAATAATTGTGAGATTCTGTGATGTATAAGTGTGACCCACTGCACCAGTGTGTGGCCCGACAAGTGAAAGCCGAGACACTTTTTGCATAAATCAGAACTCGGCTTGTGTTGCTTCCTCTGCTCTTGTGATTAGTTAGTTGCATTAATAGTGCGGTGAGCACAGAGAATAAAAGCTTGTATAAATCCACTTGCAAAAACAAGGCTCCAGTCTCTTGGATGGGGATTTATTTTCACACAGAGCCAGTGGGACGCGTTGTCTGTCTCTGTCTTGCAGGTAATTCTTCTCAAACCGCAACGTGAACCTTCATGTCGGCAGACTCGTCACCTTAGGACCATAAAAATAAAATTTTTCAACTATACAAACAACAACAATATGAATCCAGATGTTGTGGGACGCCGTCCAACTTGATACCTCTTGAATCATCACCCCTCAGCAGGTCCCCCCGTCATCATTCGTCCTACATTCCCTGGTCGATGAACATTTCCAAGAAGAATTATCTTGGTGCTGTGAGGGAAGCCCCCTCTGCTGCTGCCATAGTTCCAGGAAAAAGTTAATCAAAAGAATTTCTAACTGCAGGGAAGAAAGAAAAGGCCTCGTTATTGTGTTTTAGCATGAAAACATGGCAACATGAATGGAACTCGACCCTCCCCAAACCAAAACAACTCCCCGTGTTCACTAAACCTTTCTCTTTAGAGAAGTCTCACAGGACAAATTAACCCCGAGTGTCATCAGGCTTCAGCAGTTTATCTTGGACTTAATCTGAGTTTTTTCATCTTGGAATTATTGATAACAGCAACCAACAATGATCTGCAAAAACAGCAGGAAAGTTACATATACAACAAAACCCGGCCAATCCACTGTAAAAGGTATTGTTTACAGCGACACACAATCTTCATTCATCCATTAATTCATCCAACTTTAATATTTGCATTAGTCAACTAACATAACTAACAATAGGTAAATGTTTGGCTCCAGCTTGGATAGTCTGCTATCAGAGAGACAGATCAACATTTACACCCACGACTATCACTGAAAGTGGGCATGTAAACTTCAACCGAACCTTCTCTGAACTCTGAACTGACCTTCTCTCACTGTGAGGCGGCAGTGCCAACCACTACGCCACTGCCCGGTCCAAAAACCATTACAGCACAACCAAGTGCTATCTATCTATCTACATAAGCACATGGAAGGTTGGAAACCATCAATCTAATGTCACTATTACAGAATGTATGTGACAACGTGACAGTATTTTAATATTGTACTTTCTGTAATAATTCGACATATTAAAAATTATATTAACAAAAAAATTCCCATGTGTATAAGATGGGTAATAAAAACAAAAGCAACTTTAAATGTGTAAAAGTGAAATATATCAATATTGTTGACCTTACAGTGACTCCAGTCATCACTTCAACCACCTTGGTAACACAAGACAATGAAGTTCATTGTTTTTTTTTTCTTGTAAAACTGCAGATTATAGCGACTGACTTGTTTTTGTCTCCCAAGAACAAGTGTACAACTTGAAAAGTGGGACTTTCCCAGCTGGTGACCTTCTGAGTTCTTCAATATATGAAAACAGCCTAGATTTATTAAGCCATTATTTTTAAAGCAGTAAAAGCAGAATGCACCGAAACCACATGACACTATACTGAATGAAGTAAAACTTCCAATCTTTTGTGGCGACCCTGTATGAGGTGTCTACTGAAGGAGCGTGTATTCAGTAAATGGGGGTTGGCGTGTCCTCAGTTTAGAAAAGTCGGCAGCTGCATAAACACAGAGGCTTAACAGGGTATTGCCTCTTGTAGGGTTTGCAAGGAAACACAGTTTAGCTGCTCAAAATGAGAAGCTTTGCCCTCCACTCACTCAGCCTTGTCCAACAGAGAATGACGCAGTTATCCATGAAACAAAAAACATGTTGTGTCTTATAATCTTTCTCTGACCTTGCATCTGTTTTCACAAGATATTCCAGCTTCCTCTGACAATCCAGAGGCTTTCCTGGTAGCTTTTATAATTGGTGAGTCCAAATTGATTAGAGGGTTCTTTTGTTTTTGTCTTATCTCTGTGATTGATATGTGACCTACTCAGAATGAAGCTGGTCTCTTTTCCCATGTCGGCTGGGATCAGCTGCAGCCTTCCACTGACCTAAACTTCAATATGAGTGACTTGTAAATTGTTGTGTTCTGCACGGTAAAATTAAAGTTGTTTTCCACTGAGACTGACCTTGAGAGAGAGAAGAGAGGAATCTATCTACTTTAATTGTATTTTGTAAAGACTAAGGACACAAAGGTAAATGAAATAGATTTTTTCTTCTTTTTTTTTTAATTCTAAGTGCTGTTTTTAATGTTGACAAATAATACGAGTCATGCTTTTTAACCCCGGACTCTCTGCTGTGTTTGTATTGCACCACATGTACTTATGTTGCTCCATTTGCACCAAAGCCAAAGAAAATTCATCATCTGATCCAGCCTGTGGGAATCCTTCTAGACTTATTGAATGATCCAGTTGGACCGACCTGCAGAACACAAAAACACACTTCTGCATTGGATCCAAACTCAGCTGTGATTTGTAGGGTTTTTTTCTTTTTTTCCCCAGTGGGTTTTTTTTTTTCAGTTGAATTAAGTTACATGACGTCATCCATCATCACTTTATTTCGTGTTTCTTGCTCCAGTGCATTTGGTCTAATTATTTCATTCACATTTCTGAACACTTATACAAAAGGTGTAATCAGAGCATATCGGAGCACAACAACATTCAAGATGAATTTTAGAATCAATAACTCATTAATCTATTGGACATTTAAGTGTGCATACTGTAAAAACAGTTTTCATTGTGGGGTCAGAGTGATTCCTTAAAGAAACTAGATGATGTTGTTTTTTTCTGTGTCAGCAGACGCATTTAGGGTTGGGACAGTGACGGATGGTGGAATAAAGGAAAGACTATTAAAAGCACATCTGCAACCTTTCTGTGCTTCTTCTCGTTGCTTCCAATGTTATTTCACAAGTTTGTTTCTGGATCACTTAAATACCTGTGTTTCACCAAGTTTGCATCCTTGTACTGACTCAGTGTCTCCCTCCTGGCTGCCAATAATAAACTGCAGCAGAGTGTGTGCGTGTGTGTGTGGGGGGTCCTTAGTCTTTTTAGGTAATACTAAAGATTACTTCCAACTTTGAGGAGGGCAGTCAGCCTTAATCCACTCAAGGGACAACTTGTGGTTATGAAGAACAGATTGTTATTGGGACTCAGATGGTTTTTAACCATTTATTCACACTAAATAAATGTGTGATGTTGTGTGTTGATGGGAAAGTATTGACCTGCTGTAGACATGGAGTCCTTGAAACCAGAAGGAGATGAAATCTCCAGAAGACTTATCACTAACTCCTTCTACAGAACCTTTCCTGTAAATGAGATCTTTAAACTACATTTATTTAAACTAAACACAGATTATTCAACTAGGCCCAGGCTCTGCGAACCTGACTTTAAAACTGGTAAAAAGACCTGGACTCTTTAAATAACACTTATTAATTAACACTTAAATTACACAGATTCAGACTCCGTGAACCAGACACAGACTACAGAACCAAACAAGAGACAAAAGTTTTTAAAACGGAGCATTGCCCCTTTAACTCCAGAAAATAGCTTTCGACTTTGAATCCTAAACCCAAAATCAATGCTGTCACAGAAGTCTGAAACTCTTTTAGACCCATTTTATTTATCTAGACATATCCAACGGAAAACCAAACCCAAAGCTTTGAAACGAACGAGACCAAGAGGACTCGAGTTGGAGTTTTTACAAACAGCCAATAGCACATTGAACTACAACCTTATTAGATTCTCACTCTTAAAATTCGACATGGATTCTTAGTCATTTCAGCAAACACTGATTTCAAAATGTATTCCCTGGCTCCTGTGCTTTTAAAAAACAAACTCTTAAAACCAAATTTGAAGTCTTCAAAACCGACCCTGACTGTTTTAACCAGACCAAGAAAACTTTGGTTTTATGGTTGAAATTTGACTCATAAACAAACACGAACACTTTAAAATAAACACAATAATACTTTCATCCTTAAAAACAGACTCAGGATATGACTTATTACCCACTTGTGACTCAAAAATTTGCTCGAGCTAATTTTATGCAGGATGTCAAAGGGTTGAGACACAGTCTTTCCACAACTTTTCTGTTGCAGCATAATCTTTCATTTTTGATTAATTTGGAGAATTATGTGTTTGTTAATCAGGATTTACTGGTGAAAAAGGCATCCAAGGCCCCCGAGGGATCAAAGGATCTGTAGGAGATGACGGCACACATGGAGAAAAAGGAGAACTCGGACCTGCTGGGCCTAAAGGTATGTCAGTAACGTCTCTAATGTCTATTCTGGAGTTTATTGTTGTAAAGAACTTGCTGTATTTCTGACATTTACATTGATGGAGTTGAGAAAAGTCATCAAGAAAACACGACGGACCTTCAAAATAGATGTATCTATTTTATTGAATTTGTTTGAAAAAGAATGAGTCACTCAGCTCTCTCACCAAGGAGTCCATTTCATAGAAAGGCTGATACTCTATGTGGTCTTATTCAACTGACAGCTGAAGTTTGTCGACTCCGTCACAGTTCAAATCATCTCAGACTCCAAAACTGAAAGCCTCAAGGCAAAAACAAATATCCTCATGACAAATGTATAGAATCCAGAAGTATTAACACTTCTGACATCGCTAACAGGTGCTTCTGTGTTGATTTTGTGTTTATCTACAGAATCTGTAATCGTTCCAACCCCCCGTGTCATCTTAGATTTCTATTTACTCCAGTTTAAAAACAGCTGTGCTTGTTAAATCAACCATTTTCAGCAGCGTCAGTTAGTCAATGCAGGAAAAGATTTTACAGCCAGTGCACGAACATAGAGGATAAAGACGATAAAAGAGAAAATTAAAGACCCCTGAGGTTCTATGAAGTGGCCTTGCTATTATCACAAGACCTTTATCATGTAGCCATATTTCTCTTATTTGATTCGATGTGTAATATCACTATATTTTCGCATTGTTGGTGGATTGTTTGTTGTTGTTTTTGACAGTGCTTCCCACTGGAACCCCAACTGGCAATATACTTTTTTTAAAAGGCTGTAACTTTGAAAAAAATCCTTTATTTTCAGCGTTTTTGACCAATTTCTGTTTGTGTTTTCATTCTACAGTTTCTTCAAGAAATACATTTTAAATTATTTATACTGAGCATGCTTGTCTTGTCAATTGAATCAATTGTATATGCTATTTATAAACAAAATAATAACAATGTTCCCAATGCTGACTTTTTTGAAGCTCTATCCGTAGATATATTCTGGGAGAAGCCAGGCACGAAACAAAAAATATATATTTAAAAAGAAGAATCTGAATGTTTTATTTATGTCAGTTCAAATTAGATGAAGAGAAGCTTTAAAATATGTTTTTCATTGGATTGTCCTGTCCTGACCCAATAACCTGCTTGACCTGGTTCAGCCTCTTCCATAAATGAGACCCAGACCATTTAAACTAGACACACACCCTTCAAACCAAACTCAAAGTCTTCACAACAAACTCAAACTGTCTAAACTCAACCTGATTACTTGAAATCCTTCCCGGACTCTTTGAACTCGCCCCAAAACTCCTCAAACTAGACAAGGACTCTTGGATTTTGTAAGCTAGACGCACGCTGTTGAAATGAGTCTTAGATGAGATTCAGTAGACTTATTCTAACCTTTTTTGGAACAGCTTAGTCTTTAAACTTAACCTGGATTGACCCGTCAACCTCTAAACGCGGCCCAGACTCTTTAGAACAAATCTGAATTTGATACAGAAGAAAAGGATCAAATGATTATGGTTAGATAGACTAAATGTCTGTAAACATTTTGAATACCAAAACAATTTCTTGTTTTCGTGCTGTTGTGAACTGTTGCCAGCGATAAAACCTCATATTATTGTGAAGGATAGTTTTTTTTTTCCCATTGTCATCTACCTGTTAAATAATGTCCACTCATAAATCACTGTAGTTGTATTTTTGTCACTCGTGTCAAGTTCCAAATATAGTATGGAAATATTGGCAAAACATTCATGATGTGTAATTCAAGAAACATACTCCACGGACAAAGCATGTTGTGAGTTGATAAATGATTTTCACTGGAAGAAAAATGCCCAATAAAAAGGGATATTTATGTGATCCTGACGTGTGCAAGAATCTCCAGGAAGAACAGTAAATCTTAGGTGAAATTAAGTATTTAGTTGTGTTCTGACAGTTGCGTGCATCAGCCCAGATTGTGATTCAGTGGTTGCTTTGCAATTCACACTGCAAATCATATTCTTCTGAGATGTGAGCAGATAAACACCTTTTAGATTCATGTGCCGATTAAGACCTGTCAGATGTGAGCTTTTTTTTTTTTGTCTTTTGTCATTTTCCTTTGTACTTCTATCACAATCTGTATGAATCTCAGTTGGTGGCTGAGATGAAGAAGGAACTGTCACGGGGACTAATAGGATTAGGCGCTGCAGTCTTTGTTTTGTTTGTGTCTGCGTGTTGTTGTGTATGTACACATGCAACTTGTGTATTTCACAAACAGCTGTTTTCAATCGGTTCGGTTTGGCAGAACGACCAGCGTTGAGTCTCACAGTCCCAACGCGGGCCAACAGCTCTCAAAACCTTGGATCGGGCTGACGTGTTGTCTCTTGTATTTAGCATTTTTGGGTCAACACTCTGGAAAACACTCCAGTTTTGTTTTTTTGGTGCATTTTTATAGGGATCGCTGTGTCTACGGCTGATGGGTGTAACTGATTTGCGATCTTGCATGTGTCTGCATCGTTTCCAATAACTGTTGAAGATAATTCATTCATTTACATAGGGTTTTTTTTTTTTTTAAAGACAAAGATGTAATGATGACCTACATTTAGGTAGTACACCTCAAAATATTTCTCTATATTCATTTATTTGTTTAAATGGCTGATTGAATGACAGAAAACCCCTAAAACAGACTACAGTCCTGAAAAAGCTTATCATAGTATAATAAATATTAGTTTTGAAACTAATCTGAAATCCAATATTCCCAATGTTTATTAGCTGGTAAACTGGACAGAATATATCAAATATAAAAGGAACAAGGAAATAAACTGTGTTTGTTAAGTTCTATTGTAACTTGATAGTATTCTAAAGATTTTTAAAAAATGTCAATAAAATAGCTATGCCACAGATATAGTTTAAAAAGATGCTGCAACAAAATCCTTACTCTTGGAACCAATTTTTTATATTTCTATATCTAATAAATATAATTCTGTTTACACTTTTTACTGTGATATAGGATTCTGTTTCATTAACAGGAGACATTTGTGATTGTTTTCATTAGTTGTCATATGACTGAGAAAACACTATATTCACTTACCTTAATGGTTATAGTTGTAAAGATGTTTTGTTCATGTAACCAGTGTTCTGTATGTATGCTTAGTGTTGGTCCCATGATGGTTCAGAAACCCAAATTTGAATAATTGAATAAAGTTTCAGTTAGTCATGACACTAGTTATTCTAAATAAAAATCTGACTTTTGTTTTCATCACTTGCTTCTATAAACAGTGACATTGTTTAACCACATCAGGTTTTTGTGGTTGTTTTGACGATTAAGAATCCATAGAAATGAGTGGAAATACAGTTTTGTTTTTGGTTTTTTCGTGGGCCATCCAATGCATGTTGTGCTCTATTGAGGGCCGGCCTCTGGTTTGTTTGGTGTAAACAGAAGAAAACATTGAAAGATTCACACAAAAAGCACCATGGATGAGCAAACATGAAAAGAGCATCGGCCACAGAAGCAGGTGGTGCTGGCTGTGTCGTCTGACTGACAAGTTAATTGCGTGAAGAAGACCACCTCAAAACAGCTGAAATTAGCATTTTTTTGTAACAATAAAAATAAAGACGAGATGAAGAATAACAAAGGTCCACAGATGTTTGGCCATTTACACACTTGGCAGTTTCCAACAATGCACGTCTGTCTCTTTTGCCCCTCTGGGGTTTGGCTGTGGGTTTTACAGACCAGTGAAGGGTGAAGTCTGTGGACTTGCTGGTGTGAACGAGGAGGGAGGAGCGACTCCCTCCTGAGCAGCAAAGCTTCGTGGTTTCGTTTTATTCATGAATGGCGTGTGGACTCAGCGAGGAGTCCATTAGGTGTTGGCTGTGGTTACCATCAGCTGAACAGATGCATGCTGGTATTTCATTTAGATGCTGATAATGAACTATTATTAACTCTGTTTTGATCTCATAAATCATCAGTGTCTTCAGGAACTACAGATTTTCTTGGTGGTCTGGATATGATATCTGCCCCTCTGCCATCTGGTACCAACATTTTGGAGTTTATCAGCTGTTTTACTTGAAACGGCTGTTTGCTAATATAAATAGAAATATGTGCTAAGCAGAGCAGCACAGTATATTGTACATGCTCACATTTAGTACAACCCAATAGCACTATTGTCATTCTTAAATGTACCATAATTTAAAAAACTGATTTTAATATCTGCACAGAGTTGCACTAAGGTCAGAAAGACTTTAGGAAATAAATACGAACCAAAAAAATCACATGCTATAAAAGGATAATTACTCGTGTTTTTAACAATCCACCAAGGCAACAACATAACTCAAACCTCAGGTTGATAACATCCCGACTTTGGTCACTATAAGTGACAACATTTTCTCATTGTGTAGTAGTACTAAATTCATGCGCAGGTCATTCATCCCTCAGTGAGATGTTTGGCTTCACAAAATAAAAAAACAATATATCTTTATTGCACTCAGTGCTACCTAAAGGAATTCATCAATGTTGGCTGTTTCTTGGGGCTCTGTCAGGAGTTTACTGTGTATTTGGTTTTTTTCTGCCGTGTTATTTTGTTATTTAATGATGTGGTTGGAGTGGAGGTAACGGTGACAGCCGAGAAGTCAAAGGCAGGGCGTGGTGTGGCGTTGAAGAGCAAACTCACACACAGGCAGTAACTTATAGGAAGTGGGATCGGGAGTCACCTCCATTGGTATCTAGACTGTGGTCTGAGATGTTATAAAATAAAATAAAATAGGTGAGTCAAATTAAAGGTGGGATAAATGCCCACTTGAAGCTGATCCGCTTATAGCTTCATGGTAAAAACAGACGTGTGGTTTTGAAAAACCGCAGCTTGTTGGCACAGAGATGCTCTCTTGCTTCAATGTTAGGGAATTTGGAATAAAACAATATTTTGGAATAAAAACAGATGAGAAATCGCGGACTCTCAGCTGTGATTGGATTCAGGTCATTCTGCAGAAACCACTAATGAAACAATTAGTGACAGTGATTTGGAGGTTTCTCATTTCATTAACTTTTCCAATATACACACATCTGCTGTGTAGGTTCACTCGAAGACATTTACAACACAAACTCAGTGTTTGTCTTTTCCTTGTCACCACTGCACAGGAGAAAAAAATCCATCCCAGCCATAAATTCTAGAGGTAAATTAAACGCAGGGGCCACGGGAACCTCTAATTTTTACATTTATGCCCATATCACACGTCAATTACAGGGCTTACTGTTTTAAAGGGCTCTCCTAAAAATATACAGATGAGTACGAAGGACAGGAAATGGGTGTGAGGTAAAGAAAAGGCTTGAAAATGTAAACCTGTTGATCAAATTGCTCTTTAGTCCGGGGGCTCGGGCTATTTTCAAATTTCTGTCTGTTATTTCACTTATTTCTGTCTCGGTATTTGCTATACTGTGGCTGTCTCTGTGTTATACATTAGGAGAAGTGTGGGCAGTATACACTCAAGTTTGGTTAGAAGCGTATTTTATTGGGATAATATTTTTGGATTGGGCTTAGAGCATTTTTTCTTTTTCTTTCTATTCCGCTTTTAAAACAGAATTTGTATGAAAAACATCTTTTGTTGTGTTTTATTGAGTGTAAACAATAAATATAACATTTTTACATGTGTTTTATTATTTCAGTATCACCTTCTTTTGAAGCTTGTCTATTTTGCTGAATCTGAAATTTGGATAAATGGTGATTGATTTATTTATGTTTCCATACTGCTCTGTGCGCAGGTGCCCGAGGAGAACGAGGATTCAAAGGGGAGAAAGGCGACCGAGGAGAGCATGGAGAGAAAACAGGTAGGTGCAAATATTGTAAAGTTGAACAATATATTAGGAGAGAAATTACATTTCTCCACATGTATAAATGCCACTCAGACGTCTCCAGCTTCTGTAAAACAACATTTAAATGTCTCTCTCTTATTTTAGTCTGTTTCTCGTCCAAAACATGATCAATCCATACAGGGATTCAATTTCTACATTTAATTTTGCTGCTGCTGCGTCGTGGTTTTAGTCTTGCCTCCCAGTGAGAACGCTGTCGGCTCCAGTCTGTTTGGAGTCTTCGTGTTATTCCTGCTAGTAGTAAGGTTTCTTCACCATAAATGTGAACATGAGTGTTTGGCTCTCTGTTTTTTTCCCCGTGATGGACTGGCCAGTCAGACCCTGACTCCAGTCACACTTCAAGCTTTATGAATTGAATAAATGTATTTATTTGGATTTTATACATGTGCATACAAATGTGCAAATATATACTAATCACTTTGATGACGTGTAAACAACCTGAGAATGACACAGAAAAGTCATAAATAAGACTTATTTCTGTTGTGGGCCTCATAAAAAAATAAACAGAAGAAATATCAAATAGTGACATTATAGTGAACAGTTAAACTAAATTTTACAAATGTATGGTATATATCTAGAATAAATCAATAAATAAAAGTATTACCTATACAAATCTATTGCACAAAATTACCTGTCACAAATGTGTGTGTGTGTGTGTGTGTGTGTGTGTGTGTGTGTGTGTGTGTGTGTGTGTGTGTGTGTGTGTGATGCAGATGAAAAAGCA